>VNJY01005326.1:0-161894 GCA_008042715.1 Drosophila bocki | reverse complement strand
AGGAAAATATAAATAATTTATACGTAAAACGCATTTTATACGTGGGTAAACAAATAGGGAAATACCAAGATGGGAATTCCGAAATAAATGCCTCGGAAATCTTGATTTATAACAATAGAAAGTTATACAAAGATTTAAGAAAATTGTAGTTAAAATATAACGCATATATTATAAGTAATATACATTTAATTTCACTGAAGAAAGTTTTTAAGTTTAGAAGAAAATAAAGGAAAGGACAGCCAGAATTTGTATAGGTTGTATTTTCCCACATTTATAGTGTCATTTATTTTGTGATCAGATTATATATTCACTTTATGATACTTAGAATTCTATAAAATTAGAATACCCATATAATGCCTTCACTTTAAGGTTTTTATTTCAATTTAACACTTTTTAAAACATAAATCAAAACTCGACTTTTATGTGGCTTACCGAAGCAGCCCGTGAAATCGTTGGGATAAAACCATTATCTACCGCTCCTTTGAAACCAGACGAATGCAAAAAAAAAAACCCAAGCATATCGATCAATCCTTTACGCTGTGGAATTTCGGTATTCCCCACAGAGAGAGACCCCAAAAAAATACGAAAGAGATCCCCCAAAGCATTTTGATGGCTTCTTCTCGTTAAATGCGGCTGACTTGCCTTGGCTAATTTAAGCCATCAGCCGCTGCAAATCGATTTGATGTGGCAAAAACAAATAACTATATATATACATATATAGGATGTATCTGTCAACAAGTTGTTGCGATCATTGTTTGGTCACGCCCCCTCCTCCGCCCCAGCGTCAATTAAAAACCAACCAACCGCCAACACTTTTTATTCACTGTGTAATTAATATGCAGCAGCAGCAGCAGGTGGGCAGCTCTAAGGGGCGTGGCCGTGTGGCAAGTGTCGAAAATTTATGCGCCACATTAGTTATAGATCCATAGATACAGATACTGTTATATCGTATCAGGCGGGTACCGCCCCCCGCTCCACAAAGGAGACAAAAAAAAAATTATTTATTAATTTGTTAATTCGCTGTTTGTCATTTTGCGGCTTAAACGTTTCGTTCTGCTACAAAACACATTAAATTTATGGGGACCCCACAGAGAGCGGCGAGACGATCGTGGGGCATTCGGGGCCACGCTTCGGCTCAGTTCGGCGGTTCGCCAGTTCGTTAGTTCGTTAGTTCGGCAGTTCGGCAGTTCGACATCATCGGCCTCGGCTCGTCGCTCGCAATTAACACGCCAAATTAGCGACGCAACGCCGCTGCTGGCGTCGACTGCGCTGGTGCACTGAGAAAAAAAACTTTTCAGGAAATTTACTAGACCCTTTCGAATAATAAATAAAAAACTTTTATATCCTTTCGGGATATTTTTACTCTTTTAAATCCCATTTAAAAATTCTTGTAAATTCTTTATATTATTTATAAAGCTTTATAAGACAACTTTAATTCTGAAAAAAAATTGTAAATATTTATATGCTGTTTTCGATTCATTTCCCTTTTTTCCACAATATTATTTTCCCCAGTGCATATGTAAATTTCAGTTTTCAACTGGCAACGTTTGTTGAAAACTTGTTGAGCATTTTTATTGATACGTTTTGATATTTTTCAAGAATTTATTTAATTTATTTACAGATTTATGAGCTCGCTCCCGACCGATCGCGTCGTCGCCGCCTCAGTCAAATATTTGTAGATTTTATTTATGGCAAATGGCAGCAAGGCAACAACAACAACAACAGCAGCATATACACCGAAAATTTATTAGCCAAGTTGAACTTTTTCGGTCGAACACAACTTTCAGCGCCTCGTGCTGATCTCTTGGGGGGCGGGGGCGGCTAAGGGGAGTTGGGAGGTGCTGAGAAGGCGGCCGCCGGCCAAGGTGACTGATCATCATCTTGGTCTAATGTGTCAAGTGGTTGGCAGAGCTTTGAATAATAAATAATTGTTTATAATGTATCCGTTGGGGCGATCTCGTTGGGTTTTATTTATTTAGTTTCTTTTTTGAGGGCAATGGAAAAAATTGGGTTAAAAACGAGAAAGGCAGGTGATACGAATTTGTTTTGTTGGGAATTTCATCAGGTGATTGATCAGAGCTAATGGAGGATTAGCTGGGAAATATGTGTGGGAGTATGTATAAGCAGAAATTGTTGATGAAAGGTTGCAACATCAAGATTATTTAGGAATTAAATCTCCTCCCTTGCAGGGTATTATAATTTCAGTCAGATGTTTGCAACGCAGTGAAGGAGACCTTTCCGACCCTATAAAGTATATATATTCTTGATCAGCATCAACAGGGGAATCTTTCTAGATATGTCAGGAAGAAATCGATTTTTTGGCCATTTTTGCAAAATTGTATAAGGGTTACATCATTAAAATTTTTCATTTTGATAACAAAATGAATTTTCAAAATTTTTAAATGAAGTATGCAGAAAATCTTGCACAGAACAGTTTTCCGATTTAAAATTAATGCTCTTTTGTCCGAGTTATGATATTTTTAATTAAAAAAATCAAGAAGTTTTTATAATACAAAATAATATTTTTCTAAGTCAAGGAATCATTTTCGACCCCATAAACCATATATATTCTTGATCAGCATCAACAGGGGAATCTTTCTAGACATGTCAAAAAGAAATCGATTTTTTGGCCATTTTTGCAAAATTTTATAAGGGGTTACATCATTAAAATTAGCTAAAATGGCCAAAAATTTGGATTTCTTAAAATTTTTAATTTGGTATGAAGTTTTTATAAATTAATAAAAACTAACACAAAACTGCTTTCCGAATCGAAATTAATGCATTTTTGGCTTAGTTATGATATATTTTAATTGTTACCTGCAAGGGTATACAAACTTTGCCTGGCCAAAGTTAGCTTTCTTTCTTGTTTTTTCATTACAATTCATTCCCTTAAATCACCAATTAATTATTTAACATATTCTCCCTTAAAGGGAAATTTTCCCCAACGAATTAGTGGTGTCTCCGTGTTGAGCTGACATTTTCATTCGTTCGCCGTGCTAACATCTCTTCGAACATATGTTCCTGACTCGTGCTGTCTGAGCATCGCTGTATCTAAGCATCTGTATCTGTGTATCTGACGCTCTATGTGCCGCACTGTCTGCTCCCGCTGCGTATACGTAATGTGACAATTGCTCGCTTCGCTTCTATAGCACACTGCAACATAGTTTGTCTGTCTTTCTATCTATCTATATATCTGTGAAGTTCGCGCAGCTCCCTTTCATGCCCATCAGAGAACGAACATCTTGTACAATTTTATTACGCTTTGCATTGCATTTTGTTGACAGTTTTGTCAACAAGCGTTGAAAATTGGCTAAATATAAATATATGTACCCATCCATTCCCCCCCATCCCTTTCGGTTCGTTTCGTTTGTCGCAATGTGTGCAGGAATATTTATTACAACGGCAACAACTCGTTCGCATCGCGCTTTATTTATAAATGCGAATATAAATAGGTGCAAGATGCACAGATTTCATCTCTTTTGGGCCAGAAGATGGCACGGGATATAGAAGGGATCTCCTGGTGCACAGTCAAGCGAATTCGCAGCAAGCATGACTTGTAAATAGCTGCGAGTTAAGTATCTGGCAAAGTGCAAAGTAGTTGCCAAGGCATCACCACCAGACTGCAGCGGCAGGCATCAGCCGAGGCATCTTCCTCGCCATCATCTATGGACTCTGGCGGCACTCTTTGCGCCCTCATCTTGTGCAGAATTGCACTGGGAACAATATTTATTAAATCAAAAATTAATAATTAATATTAAATAATTATAAATAATTTATAAAAGCCATCTTTATATCATAAAATAGTACCTAATGTGGGAAATATAGAGAATTTTTAGCTTACCCTTTTATTAAATATTCTAAAGAATATTTAATATTTAAAAATTAATTTAAAATCTCTTTGATATATTTACTCTTTTTCGGTGCATCATCGTAATGAACTGGGCACGCACTTGTCTCGCTCAGCCGTGGAATGATGTATGTGGCAAGCGTCGGCAGATGGGGCCCCATGTCTATATGGCTATAGCCTATAGCCATACACTGCACCTAGGCCACAGAAACAACTGTATGAGAGAAAAGAAATTGCAACAATTCTGCAGCTTTATCGCTTTTCCAGGAATCGGAAAATGCTTCCGCATCAATTGAAAGTGCAAGTGCCACTATTTCTGTAAGGGCTATCAAGCAGTAAAAGTCTTGAGAGAAAAGTATGTATAGATATTCCAGGAATAAAACCCAGAAAAATATATAAATCAAACTGAGAATTAAGATTTATTTCACCTCTTAAATTACTTTGGTAAATAAAGTACAAGTTATACAAAATATTTCCCCAGATTACAGCATTAAAGTAATATTTACTAAATCAATTTGGTCAACACCTTAAGAACTTAATCCATTCAGTAAATATTTTGGCAAGAGCGCGAGATTTGCTGAGATTTATTCACCACATTCTTAACTTGAGCTAAGAAGGTGTTTTTCCACTTATTTTTCTCTGGCTCTGGCTCAACTACAATCCACGGTTTATCTTTCGCACTTTAGCGGGGCTTATAAATAGAAGTCCACGACACTTCCTCCCCCAAGACCCCGTTTTTTATTTTTTTCGCCCTATGGCGCTGTCAAAATCAGTTAAAAAACACCGATTCGCTGTCTCATCGCCGGATCAACGACCACCGCGACTCGTAAGGCATGTGTGTGTATATTTTCTGTTGTACTTTCTGTCTTCTATGTGATGAGGTATGAGCCACAAAATAAAATAAAATATAAACAGCAACGAGAACCAACCTCAAAGACAACTTTCAGGTGAAACACAAACAACAACGTCGCCCGCAAAAAAACAACAACAACAAAAATGTAAGAAAAAAAAAATATTTAAATATTTTAAGAGCGATGACCCAGAAGCCGAAGCAACAGAAAAAAAAAAGAATCAACCTCGAACACCTTCCACTGGGAACGGCCACAAAAACGAACTGGAAAAAAAATTAAAATGAAGAATTTTTTTGGTTCAACAAGAAGAGTTTAATTTGTCAGAACAACAAACTTGATAAAAATCTATACACAAGCGAGCAAGAGAGACGGAGGGAGAGTAAGAAAGAGAGAGTACACACAAATATGGTAAAAACTGAAGCAAAGCAAAAAGTCTCCTAAAGTCTTGAAGCAAACTTATTTTTATGCTGACATAAAGAAATCAATTGATGTTATTTAATATATAGGAGGGTAATAGAACAAGAACAAGAAAATTATAAGAATTATTTTTATATTTTTTTGTAAACAGAAAATTCAAAGAAACATTTTAAAAGAAGATACAAAGATACACAGCTCTTCATTGAACGTTTTACAAATAAATCAAAATAAACAAAATCCTCTTTTAAATTGCTGCTTTTAAAATATTTTAAAAAATATTTAATCTTTACCTTTTTACCCTTTGTTAATTCTTTAAGTTCTATTTATTTATTTATTTATTTATTTAACAAATTAAGCTTAGCATACAATGGTAAACTTAATGTTAGATTACCGAGCACTGGCTGCGGTGGCCTTCGAATCTGGCTGTGTTTGGTTTTACCTATTAGTTTATTAATCTTTAAGTTCTAAAAACATTATCAATTACAACAAGAGCATATTTTTTAGAGTTCAAGACAAGTTAGCCAAGTATAAATACCTTCTTTGAGCTGTCAAACTCCCCCTATTTCTCTTCCAACTCTGAGATCATAAATCTTTGTTCAGTTGCCGCTTCGGTTTCTTGTCTTCGAAGCTCGCTGCTAGTTTCTTCCAACGTCAAACACTAATTGGTATTAGCAGCAGCAGCTATCACACGCAACTCCCCCCTCTGGTCCATTCCGATTATTGCTTTTGAAGATTGAAGAACCAACGGGTTCAATGGATCAAGCCAAAGTTGATTTTACCTTTTATGGCCTTTGACTTTGAATTGTGCCGCTGACAAACAACAAGATACAGGTGGGCGTGGTTTTGGGCAGGAGAGAGAACCTGTTGTTGTTTGAAAACTGTTGTTAATTCAAGAAGTGGGTGGTCACTAAATGAAACCCAAATTGAATTAGTCGCAAGATTAACAGGCCTGGCGTGTATCGTAAAATGTTTGGGAATAAAAACATTAGGAAGAGATTACGTTTTAAAGTTTAAAATATTCTATTGTTAATTTTAAGACCACCAAATCTATGGTTAAATGGTTGTATTTGGTAGGTTAAAAAATATTAAACATAAAAAACGGATCGAACCTTACTCCAAAAAGCTAAGAATACAATAAAGAAGAATTGGTTTAAGATAAAAATATTTCAAAAAAATTATTGAGTACAGATAAAACTTATTTCAATGCTTAAATTTGACTTAAAATGTATTAAAAAATTCTACAAATTTTCCATAGAAATATTAATAGTCCATTGGTTTTTGTATCTGTGTTTTGTTCGAAGCCAATGTTCAGGCAACGAACCCCAAAAACAAAGCGACAAACGCGACGTGCAAAGTGCGAAAATGAACAACGGAAAAATTGTAACTCAAACGGGGAGAGAGGTCGACCAAGGGGGAGGCCAAGGGGTGTAAACAAATGCAAATGCCCAGATACAGATACAAGCTACAGATACAATCAAATACGTACGTCAATTGCTTGGGTGCCGTCGTCGTTGTCGGTGTGCGGCTAAAAATGAAAAATTGCTTTTCAAAATTAAATCAACATTTAATTTTCTCGTAATTTGCTGCCTGCCTGCGCCTGCCGGCCTGCCTGCCCTGCCCACCCAGCCCCAAAAGGATGGATGGGAAGTGAAAAGTGGTGGCTGAGGGAAGAACTCACGCATTTTTCTACAAATTAATTTTAGCACAACGATTGCCAGATACACAGAGAAATGTACCTCAGCGTGGATACAAGATACAAGACACTGATGCGCGATGGCTATAGATACAGATACAGATACAGCAACAGATACAGCACGTCTGTCTTCCGCAGATACATCGTATTGGTTAGCCATTAAATGACGCCAGCAACAACAAGCCAACTACAAATCGTTTGGCAGCCAAGTGCCAAATAAAAACTTATTACTTATACGCCTCGTATGCCGGCCGAGCATCAGAGCACCAGCACATGAATCTATTATGAATTAGACTCTGAATGCCAACAGAACAGACACTCACCCGGACTCACACACACACACACACCGAATGGGCATAAATAAATATTTTGTAGCTCGTTTAAATATTCACCCTGGAGGGCAATTTTTCGTAAAGATTTTTTCGGTTCGATTTGAATTCGTATTTGTATTTGCCGCAGATTTAGTTGAGTTCTCTCCCAGCACAGAGAGTGAGTGGAAAATGTGCTTGGATGAGTGCAATAATGTGGAACAAGGTCCACAAATAAACAATTGAAGATTATCGAAAACACAAGTTTAGGGGGGGAGGCAAGAGGAGGAGGAGGAAGCTCGTGTAGCAATGAATAAATAATTCACTTAAAGGTTGGAAGTGTTTTGGGTATGAAAAAGAGGTAACTTTTGTATGTTAAAATACTTTTTCACACTGAAGGCATATTTATGATTCATTATAATTTTGTAAAAAATATAATAGAACAACTTTTTTAATTTAATTAAGTTTGCATATTTTTTGTTATTTTTAAAATTACACAACCTTATAATCGATTAATTCAAACCTTAAATTAACTATTTAACTCAGTTTATATTGCAAACTAAGCTTATAATATTTTTAAAATAATATTCATAATTTGTATTTAAAGAAAATCGTGTCATAAGAGTTTACCAATAACAATTAAATACAAAATATATACCTATATACACTTGAGCTTAATTTTTTATAGCTTCATCTTAGTTAAAAATGAAGCAATTACAGTTTTATATTTGCAAATAAAATTTTAATTACAACACTTACTTATCTCAATGAGATTTTATAGCGTTTATATCACCCCATAATACCACTAATAAATATCATTAAATAATCTCATACATTAAAATTAAACCCTAAGGACTTTTGCTTTTTAATTTTTCACTTCAGTGAGCCCATATTTTTAGAACCCCGTTCGAATCAATCACAGCCAAGAATAACAGCCACAACAATTTTATGTCTTGACCAAAATTATCCATCACATAAACGGGTCTTCAGCCTGTTCTATAAAGTCGGCCCACGCACTGGCATAGCAAATGATCCATGGCATAACTCTAAATAGAACGCATTTGTCACAGAAATCAAACGAAATTTCAAATATTTTTAGACATCCCTGCGTCCTCTCTCTACCGATCTATATCTATATCTCTGTGTCTGTGTTTATATCTCTCTATGATTTGTTTAGGAACTGTGAAATTGTTAAACTGCCACTTTATTAATAATGTCCAACTCACACACACAGAGAAAAAGGAAAATTGGTGGAAAAACCGAACAAGAGGGAAACAAAACGATTTCGTTTTTAGTTCTTTATTGTCAAACAAACAAACAACCGAAAAGTTCTCTATGAATTGAAATATTTTGACGTGTTCCAAATAATTTTCACCGAATTGTTGTTGCCATTTATTATTAACTCGATTCTCTGCCCATGTGTGTGTGTGTTGACAAGATTGAAAAATGTGTCAGAACAACAACAGAAATTGTGCCCCAAAGGCAAAAGGAAAGTTGCCATCAAATGCAGAATAATCCCAACCCAAAGCAGAACATCAGCCACAGCAGCTTCTTGGCTTCTTGGATAAATGAGTTCCCAATGCTAATGAGCGCATATCTGACAGATACAATTTATAAATTTGACAAGTGCAAAAGCTAACGAACAAAACGAAAAAACCAAAACAAAACCCGCTCAGTCAGCCAAATGGAAAAATAATAATAATAATGCAACGAGAAGGGGACCAAATTCCAAAGCTAAACGAGATTCAAATACAACAAAAAACAAACCCACAACAATACAATACATCTCAAACAAAGGCAAATTATTTTGCATAAACGAAATTGTTGACAAATTATGATTTAGTACTGACCGCATTAACATATATCCAACATATCTCTCTCACACGGAGCATACATACGAATATTTATCTGGACAGTAAGTTATGGGCGCCGGCCATCTGTTCATAAATTTCACGCTGCTTAATTAAAATTTTGAATATTTTATGCAGTCCGGGGCATGACAGTAGCCCAAGTAGCCGAAACTAATGCCCGATAAACTGTCTGACCTTTTGACCATAGCTCATTTCCATAGAGAGGCAGTTTACGGACGGAGTTTGATGACCATTGATGAGGGGAATTGGGGTAGATTAGGCCTTATTTTAACTGATTTCTTATTTGAGATATAATAAAAAAATATTGGTAATTTATAAGACATACTGGTGTTCATTCTGTAATAGATTATTCCTTACTTGCATTGGTTTTTCTATATATTTAATTGTATTTTTGAATATACTTAGTTGATCAATTAAGTCACTTTTTTGGAAATAATATAACATTTATTAAAAATATTTTATTCCTATTATATTAACTTAAGTAACCTTTAATATAATTTTTGAATAATAATTTTTTCTCCATTTACAGATTACTCTCTAGTCTTTTCCCTCCAAGACTTTCCCAAATATGGCGAGGAAGCAAACATTAAAAATGCATTTTGAATAAATAAACACATAAATCGATGAGCCCAGGAGCAATAGCACATGAATATATACATCTTTATAAATAAAGCCATATGCATTTGAATATTACGTATACGTCTACTTATGCAAATTCCCTGACCGCGAGGTGTTTACATTTCACTAATCGACATCTTGACGCTGTTTTTGTCGCCATTCTCACTTGAGAATTCTCTATCTCACTCTCTCTCTCTTTTTCATTTTCCCTTTTTTTTAAGCTAAATAATTCTATATCCCTCATTTACATACATTTTTCGGCATAAGTATTCGAAATTAACTTTGTTGCGGTCGCTCGGGCTTCCTGTTGCCCTGGGTTCTCTCTCATTTTGTGATAAATATTTGTTTTGGCTTTTGCCCTGACGTGTGTCGTCGTGGGTTGTTTCTTTTGTTGCCTCCGGTGTAATTGATTATTCTGCCAACTTTTTCGCTATTGTTTGTTTGCCGGAAATTTATTTTCAACACGCGCTAAATGAATTGTTGTGAAGTACAAAATTAAGTCAGAGGTTTGAGGATCACGGCTTTTTAATTTAGAAATTTTTTCCATCATTTGTTTACTTTAAAATAAGGCCTAATGATTTACCAACTTGATGCTAGTATTAACATTTAGTTGGGGAAAATTAAAAAGATATTAAGGGAAACTGTTTCAAAATGTTGGCGATTAAACTTTACAATATTTTTAAATACCATTTCTTCAAACAATACTAGATAGCTAACATTTATCGAATCTGGCACCCTGATTGATCGATTTGCCAAAGGTCTAGACCGCAAACGTTAACCGGGAATGATCAATCTTTGGCACAGCTTTCATCAATCAGCGATGGCCATTGAAATCTGGATCGGAATCGGAATACAAAATGTCAGCACTCCGTCAACACTTGACAGCGAGTGAGGGGAGAGAAAGATTGAAACAATAATCATGAAAGAACCGACAGTTGTTCCATCTTAATCTGTTTAATTTGCAGATGCAGTTGGCCAGATACGAAATGAGCAGAGAATAAATTAAGGAGCTCGTAAAAGCGAGCAAAGAAGCCGCGTCTCTTGTTCGTTGAATATAATTTATGAGTCAATTTCAGACAATTATTGTTAAATATTATTAAGCATTCGCTGGGCTGTCAAAACACGCGCTGCCGCCATCGTCTCGAATGATTTACAAGGAATTGAAGACAATTGTCACTCCGCTGTCGCGACCCGCGAGCGATGACAAATTTTAAGTGGATAATCTTCCATTATATGGAAACTGCGACTGAGCAGCGGACTCAAACAGGGACGCAAATTAATGTCAACATTGATTAAGCCTGGCAACTCTATGGCCAGTGATTGCGGCCCCTTGAAAAGTGCCCCGTTCTTCATCCTTTTGAAGCCCCTCAAAGACATTCCGCAAATTTACACGGCCAAGCGAAAATGCGAAGACGCGTGGCTGCCAATTATGGCAGAATGAGAGGAAACGCATTGCGGATAAAGAGGAAGCTAAGGGGAGAGGGCGAGGAAAGACAGCCAAAACGAGACGAAGACAGATCGACGAGATCATTGTCAATTTGTCCGGTGGCTTTGGGTTCACAAAAACCAGTCTCCAGCGATATAAGGAAATCAAATCTTAATTTTATGACAGAAAATTGGAGACAAGAACAAATGCCGCAAAAATTCAAATAATAAAAGGAAATCAACGCTAAGGCATACAAAATAAAACTAGACTCCTTTTATAAAAAGAAATATATAAAATAAATAGTAAATCAGAGATATTTTTTTTGTTTTATTTTTTAAATAATTCAAGAAAGTACTTAAAACTTCTTCAATGACTAGGATCATAAATTCTAAGTTATCTAACTTGTCATGCCAGGAATTAATTAAATAAATACATTAAAAAAATATAAAAATCCCTAAAAACTTCAAGTGTCTTTGTAAATCTCTCATAACAATCGTAAAAATGTATAATTTGCTTCTGAAATCCCAGCAACATGCTACCTTTTGCCTTTTTAGCACCGCCAGCAAACCCCTTTTAAATAAAACAAACAAATTAAGACAATGGAACTCTACGCTTCGTCTCAGATAAAAATCAAAATAAACACAAAAAACAAAATAAAAATCCAGCACAAATAAGAAAACTCAAGCGAAGCCAATAATAAAAACTCGACTCGGTTCGGTTCAAATCTGCTCACTTTGGATCTGCTCAAAATGTGTGAACAATATCGGCGTGCGGATCTTGCCCGGCAACCAAAACAGAGAGCCAGCAGATATATATTAAAAGGCGGGAACTCTAAGCCAAGTTGGGGCGATGCGGGGTACCCGAGAGACCTGTTTAAAAACCTGTTAATCAGCCTGAGAGCAAATCGGAGAGATATATATGTTTGTGGAGAAAAGAGTGAGAGAAGTGCACTGCTGCGCTGCGCTTTTGGAGCAACTCAAGAGCTGTACTTTTGCATAGTCACCGAGAGAGAGAGAGAGAGAGAGAGAGAAAGACAGAGATTGTTACCAATCCAAAATCGCATCTCTTTTGGCCCTCTTACCCCCCTCATTCGAGCCACCCTCCATTTCTTTACAATTCCAATTTCCCACCAAAAAAAGAAGTGACACAAAACAGCATTTGCAAAAATGTCAAACAAAAAACACTACGCGAAATGATACCATTTCAGTTGCTGCCAGGAAAATATTTCAATTCAAATTCACCCAGCTGGCTACACTGGTAAAAATTAAGAAAGAAGTAAGGTTATTTTAGATAAATATCTTCCAACTGTTGTACCTAATTTAGTTGTTGTTTTAAAATAACATCATATTTAGTAATTGAAAAAAACTCTGGAAACCTTAAAAAGTGTCTAAATTTTTTTATGATTTTTATTTCAAGTGTAAAACCCCCCTGGCACCGTTATATTCCCTGTAACACCCCTGATAGCCACCCAATTCAAGGGGGAATCCAATCAGCCACGCGTTGGTGATAAAATGCGTTAACAATACGTGAAAAGCTTTTTCCTAACGGTTTTCCCTTTGCTTTCCGTTTCCCGTTTTGTGTTTTTCCCGCCTCCCTCTGTTTTCCTCATCCTCTTCGACCTTCTCGATTTTCGTATCCTTTTTTTGGTTGCTTTTGTGGTATCTGACAGATTTCTGTGGGTTAGCCTAATGGGGGAAATAATGCCGGAGGTTTGCGGAGAAGGAAGCAGGCTACTAAAATTGCCAAAAGCTTCTTCTGAGGGATTGTAAAAATTTGGATGAGCAGGTTCTGTTTTGGGGGTGGATGTATCACATTTTCAAGGGGAGTATTACATACCGCATCACACCTGATTTTTGTGGGTAAGAATAAGAGGAATACCGAGGCTTGGCAAAGTTGAAAGTGGATGAAAACGTGCAGAATATTTTATTTTCAATCAAGAATTAGCATACTTAATGGTTATTTCCTGAAGGAATTTATTAACAGAAAATTGTTGGTGAAAATGGAAAAATTAAAAGTGAATTTTTATATATTTATATTAAATACCTTAATAAATTATATATTGAATAAATTATAATAATAATATCAAGACAAAGTTCATCCCACATAACACTTCCATTTGAACACATGTTTAAATTTATACCCATCCAATCATTAAAACCATAAACCTTTTAACAAAATCAATTAAATAAAGCTTGGGGAATAATTTGTATAATGCGGGAAGACCTCCTTCCAAAACTGGCTACCAGATTTTATGAGCCGTATCGGATAATCTTAATTTAAATTGGTTTCCATTCCCCATTCCCCTGTTGCCTTTGCGGCGAGGCTTCTCTCCCTTTCATTGCGCCACAATTAAGCATTCAAAAAATGGCTGATCATGTTATTTAAGCCAAACACTTGTCACAATAAATCACATTTCAATCCAAATATTTGCGCAATTCCCCCAAGTCAAATTCCCCTCCCGCTCTCTCCCTCTCTCTCTCTTTCGTTTCCCCTTTTTCTCTGGTTTTTGCCCCTCTGGCGCATCGCTCATACGCCCCGTGTACAAAAGCCGAATTGTCCACAGGCCAACCACCAGCTTGCAACAACAAAAGAAAAGTAAAGTACAACAACAACAAATTTGACAACCATACGGCAGAAAGGGAAGCAAAAGCAAGAAAAGTAAAGTGAAGCAAAGCTTCAAGCAAACAAGGCAAAAAATCTGAATAAAAAACCAAAACAAACGCAGCAGCCACCGAGCTGCCATTTGCCCATTTTGAACTCCGCCACCTATACCCCTCCATATTCCAACCTCCTCTACTGAAGTAAAAAATAAAAAAAAAATATAAAAAGGAAAACACTTTTAAGTAAAATCAAATTCACAAGCATCAGAAAGGCGAAAGGATGCAAAAAACGGCCATAATAATACTCTATTATTCAAAAATTAAGGAAATTTTAATAAAATTATTTAAATAATTTAACCACACTCGTAATTAAATAAAGATTGTTAATATTATAAAGAAAGAAAGAAATAATATTATAAAGAATTTTTATTTACTATAAGCTATCATCTAACTACTAAAATAAGTTATTATTCTTATTTAATCAATAATAAAAAACAAGATTTTAGCATTTTAAAATAAAAAAAATTATTAATATAATCAATTTTTAATATTTAAAATACCCTTTTTCCCCAAAAGGGTATCTATTTGTATTTTTTTCGTTGTAACAATCAAGCGCCCAGCTCAGCGTACGCTGCGTTTGGCGAGCATGACGAAAGTCCTTTCGCACATTACCACATTTTTGTTGTATTTGTTTTTGTTGCTGTTGCTGCTGCCACCCAGTGAGGCGAAAAAGCAACAACAAGGGGCAGCAACACGAAAGACAAAAGCTAAAAGCGACAAATGAAATAATAAGAGAGCTTAAATAACTCCACACGAGAGCGGACACACACAAACACACACAAGGGAGACCCCAGCACACTCATACAAACATAAAAACAAGTGGATATGGTCGGAGGGGGAAATGGGGATATATTGTGTTTGCATGTTTGTTGTTACATTGACTTCCGATGACGGGCAGCAGCGTCTCCCGTATCTCTTTCTCTCTCTCTATATATATATCGTTCTCTTTGCCCCTCACGCTCTCCCGCGGTGGGTAGCGAAGCTCCCTCCCCCTCGCACCAACAACCACCCACTCGGCGGCAGCGCTGTTCGCTCAGAAGCTGCGAACTTGTTTGCTCAATATGTTTCACACACAAACGACACACGCACACACCGAGGAGGACACACGAAGCTCGTACATTCCACCCCCACCGCTCCTTCAACCTTCTTTGGCATATTCGTTACACTGGAGAAATAGAGTGGAAGAATTGAAGCAAATATACTTATTCATTTCCATGCTGTTTATTGAAGTGTATTTTATTTTCTTCACTATATATACAAGAAAAAAAATTAACTGAAAGGCAATGAAGAAAAATGCCCAAGATAAATAAAAATAGTATAGCAATTAGTTTAAATATATTCCTCATTTTATATAAAAACATTCTTTTCGTAATTTATTTCTAGTATTATCCTAAGCCTATTTTATCTGAAAATTTGTTGCAGTGCACTTTGCTGCCACATTGCACGCTAAATAATGACTGACAGTATGTTGGTGCGCTCCCCCTCTTTCGCTCTATCCTACCGTCCTAGCCCCGATCCCGCTCCCACTGACGGTGTGACCCCCAATTGCTCTCGCTCCCACTAAACTGACAATCCCAACAAAAACGCAAACAAACCAAAATCGACGAGCGGAGAGAATGTGAGAGAGCGACAGAGACAGATAAGCTTTGCTTTCTCTCTCGCCCCCGCTCTCTGTTTTTGCGACCTAGCAGGTTGCATCGAACTTGTTGCGTTGCGCCACCTTGCGCCCGCGCTGCTTCGGCTGGCGTCGCTGCCAAAGCTCTCGTGTTGCTCTTTGTGCTCCCAATTACTTTTTGCATGCTACCTTGGTGCCCCCACTTCACCCCACTTTGCTTTTGTTATTGCTTTTTACGTTGCCTTTGTTATTGCTTTTGGCTTTGCTTTGCTTTGGTCAGCAGCCACAGAGACAGTGACAGAGACGTCGACTGCAGCAGCAGCAGCGGCAGCGGCACAGGCATCGCAATCGTCATCGTTGTTGCTGTGTTGACGATTTTGTTGTTTTTCAGATTTCTGTTTTGTTTTTAGTGTGTTTTGTTGTTATTAGTTTGCTTTGTTTTCTTTTTTTTCATTTCAATATACTTTTTTTTTTTATGTTACGACCAATGCTATGCTTTAGGCTATATAAACGTAATCCCTGTGGCGACGTCGGAAAGTGACGAATTCAAATGTGTTCCCCACTGTACTTTTCTTTTATGCGAGTGTTTAGCTACGAAAGTGCACTGAAAACAATGGGCAATTGGGAGCTATTAATAGATATAATCTTTTGGTATTTATATTTTAAAAAATGTACTCTTTTTTTTATTATAACATTCTAATTTAAAGAATATAAAAATCACAATAACGACTTTATTTCTCTCTCGCCCTCGAGAAAAGCATCTACAAAAAAGCATTGCCTACATTTTGGCGCTGGAGTCGAAAGTAAAGATGTGCAAAATATATGTTATTTTTAATGCTTCAGGGGATAATATATTATAATTTTTTTTTTAAATGATGGCAAATGGGAACCATATACCATATAATTAGGAATATATAAACAAATTTAACAACTTATTAAATCGTGTATAAGAAGATATTTAGAAAATAAATAAACCTCATAAACTCATTTTTCTCAGTGCGCGAGCGAGGTTTGTATTTCAGGCCTGATATGCTATGTGAAACCCCCTTTCCTCTTGCCCTCGCCCACCGTCGAGAGTCACCATTTCGACCGCAAAGCACTGGGGCCATGTTTTCACACAGAGCTTACACAGATAAACTCGCAAGCAGACAGAGACGGCAACAGAATGGGCGAAAGAGAGGGAGCGAGAGAGCGTATGTGTGTGTGCACACATTAACATATCAAATCCAAAGGCGAAGCATTCGAAAAGCGTTCTCATTTCGCAAATTGACTTTAATATTTTTCTGTTTCTGTTTCTGCTCTGTGTTTGTTTGCCTTTGCCTTTGTTTATTTTGTTGCTTTTCTGCGTTTTAATATTATACGATAATTGTTTGCCGCCGAAAAGAAAGATAGCAGGGACAGAGGTGGAGACGGGTCCAAATTAATTGATACGATATTATTATTTATTTTCAAATGCAAATGCGACACTTTCGGTATTTTAACATACAGCTCTTGTTTCGAAAATTGATGGCCGATAAAAGCGATCAGAAATTCGATTTTTATGGTTGATAAATTGGCGATCGTTTGTCAGCAATCGATATAAGAAAGTCGTTCCCAGGATTTAAAGGCCTTCGATCATGTTTCTTGTGACGACAATAAAAAAGTATACTAAATATAAGCTTATTTAAATATTAAGGGAATTTTGTAAATTAACTATTTAATCTATAAATTTGTTTCATTAAATTATATTTAATTTTACTTTATTAAGTTAATCAATTAATTAATAAACATAAACAACTAATTCTCTAATTTTCGTATCACATTTTTAGCCTTATTTTTGGAGCTGTCAAAACTATTTAATCTAAATAACGGAAAACCGCAGAGTTTCGCCCAAAAAAGGGGGGCAATACAAGCAGCAACAACAATACAGGGCAGCAAAAACAATATAACACAAAAGCGCACACCAACGCGCACAAAAAGAACCAATAGCAACAACAAAAAGCGAGAAAAAAACAAAAAAAATAACAACAAACACAAGAAAGGCAACAACAAAGGCAAAGAGCGACAACAACAACGAGAGCGCAAACACCGCAAAATAATAAACCAGCTCGACAAGTCTAAATCACACTCATTAGCAAAAGCCCCCCGAAAAAACAACAACAACATCAAGCGAGTGACCCCACCATCTCTCTCTCTCTCACTCTCTGCCCCATTCCCCACCTTCCTCTCTGTGTTGGCAGCTCCCCACACAAATCAAAATACACACAAACACCGGCACACTTACACACACACACACACAGCCACACCATCATATCTCAAATTGTTAAACGATGAGAACGAGATGAGAACCTAATAAGAAACCGAATACAAAAGATAAACACAAGCGTAAACATTTAAGTAACAAAATTGGCTTTTTGTTATGCTGAGCGAGAGCGACAGAGAGGGCAGTATGTTTCTCTTCATTCTACTATGAGCACGAATACGGCCATGAGAGCGCGAGAGAGCAGCTGCAGCACGGCCATACTTTTGCAGCTCGGCCATACTTTTTGATGGCAGCTCGGCCATATTGTTTTTGAGAGCGAACGTATGAGAGCGAGCGCCGAAGTAACGGCTCATGTACGCGAGTGTGTGTGTTTATGTGTTGTCTGTGCAATTGTTTTTTCAGTGGGACAGATTGGCAATTGATTTTTGTTGCTGGCGCTCGCTCGCTTGCTGCTTCTGTCGCTGCCGCTGCCGCTGTCGGCGTCGCAGTTGCCGCTTTACGCTTTTTGTGCGCTTTTCGGTTTGTTTTCCCCCCCTCTTTTTTTTTTTGTTTTTGCTGCCGACAGCGCTGCCTTCGGGGGCATAAATGCTCGCTGCCTGCCCCACAAGTGCAAACACACACACACACACAAATATATACGCAAGCAGAGCGGCACACACACTTCGATATACAGTGGAGGGTCCGTAAAGATATCATATTTTGTAGGATCTTATTGTTGTTGAGATATGGGTTTTAGGTATTAAATTAAATTATGTAAAATTTTAGATATGTTAATAAAATAAATTATGTAAATTAAACTAATAAAGTCACTTATTTTAAGTTTCTTGTTTGTTTAATTACATTTCTAATTAGATTACTTTTTAAAGTATTGAATTAACGATTGTTTTTATATTAGGGCCTTAAATATTTTCAGTGATTTTAATTTAAATTATAAAATATCATTATATATATTAAATTAAACTTAATATTTAAATATTTAAAATTTTCCTACTAATATTTCGATTAGCATTCAATCAAAAGTTCGATTTATGGAGCTCAAACTGTTATATGTAATGTTTTTGAGTTTGAGGCTGCGTCGTCGCCTGTTGTCGTATTTTCCATTTTCCATTTCCATATGTTGGCTGTGCTTTTCTGATATTGTTTTTGTTGTTGCTACTCTGCTTCTTTTTCTTATGTTTTTCTCAATTTATCTTTTTCTCTTGCTCTTCTCTGTTTTTGTTTTGTTGTTGCGCAAAGTTGTTAATATATTTGTAAAATGAAATTCATTTCGGAATTGCTGTTTGTTCTACAGACACGTGTGTGCGAGTGTGAGTTGGGGTGGTTGGAAATTGGTGGGGTAGTGGGTGGGGTGGTGTTTCAGTGGGTGGCTTACTTTGCATAAATGGGTGGAAAAAAGGACCAAAAACAGGGAAAGGGGAACGGGAAGCTGGTTTCGCAGGACTTTTGCGGGCAACCAATTTACACTGAATGACAATTTTGATTTATAATTCGTGATAAACATGAACAGAAGTGAACCACAAGAAGGACACTGACGCTAAAGTTCAAGGGTCTGGAAAGGTTACAGCACGAGGGGTCTCATGTATGGATGAATAAAAGGCTTAAATAGGCCTTCTAATGAATTCCAGAACTCCTCTTATGTTGTTAATTCGTATAATCATTCTTTGATTCTTTCAATAACATGTTTTGTTTGATGAATAAATTATTGTTGAAGTGAGAACATAATGATTGATACCACCTTGATCCCATTAATTGGGGGAAATATTATAGTTAAGCATAGCTTATTTATAACATATTAAGAAAAAGATTATGTCTTATTTAGAGGTTTACAATTTTGTAGAATATTTTTTGACACATTTGTAAAATTGTAAATTTGAAGTCCATAAAATGGCTTTAAGGTTTATCCCCTTTAACCTCCGATTAAAAATCCTTCTAAAAACAATAACAATTCAAAAATATGGCCTACCAAACTTAAAATCCCTACTAACTCTACTTAGTTATACAGATTTAGACAGTTATCTAAGCGTAACTTAGGACCTGGTGCCATAATCTGTTATGGATATCATAAGTAACGATAACATTAGCCCAAATAGACCCATTTCCCAGACACTCATACATACATACATACAAACGACCGAGGAAAGTGAGGGAAGCTCTCTTGTAGGTATGTGTGTGTGTTCGACTTTTCAAAGCACAAAACCGCGCCAGGCTCCATTAAACACCCAAAGAGTGGGCGGCGGGATTTGAAAAGTGGGTGGTATGTGGGTGCGGGTAGGTAGGTGCAGAAAAAGTGTGGAAAATGGGTTTTGGGTTGGATTTCTGGGTGGGTTACGGGTCGGCTCGCTTGCCAAGAGCCAAGTATAAAAGTGTCAAAACTTTCTGTTGGATTTCAGTTTTTTGTTGTATCCTTTTGTTATTTGTGCACACACACATCCTGCATACACAAACAACAAAGAGAACAAAAATAGGGAAAAGCCAAACAGAAAGTGAGAGAGAGAGAGATAGAGCGAGAGACAGAGAGAGAGAAGAAAGTCGCGCAAAAAGGAACAACTAAGGCAAAAAACATAAGCTTTATACCCTTTCGAAAGGACATTTAATTTTGTAACTGTAAAATATATATAAATATAAATAAATTAATACAAAATTCTAAAGTTATATTATTAAAATTATAACAAATATATTAATATATATAAAAAATAATTAAAATATAATAATATAATAAAAAGTATAATGTATAAAACTAAAACTTCTTCTGAGAGGAGCCTGTTGTCTTTATTTTCTGTCTCTCCTTTCTCCTGTTTTCTTTGCTTTTATAATTTCATTTATTAATATATTTATCGATTTTTAATATTGTATCGAATTATCGATTTAATATTATGTAAACAAATATATCCGAAATTCTAAAGAAGCATATTCTCAACTTCGGTCCTTAAAACAATTCCTTCGTTTCTTCTTCACTTCTGGTCGAGTTAGAAAGAGTGCGATAGAAACGAAGAGGGTGTGAAAGAGAGGTATGACCAAGGCGAAGGGGAGGACATGGGGTGTGGGTACAACAGAGAGAGAGAGAGAGAGAGAGCGAGCCGTGTGAGATGCTCGGACTTTTGTGTCGAGTTGCTCTACTCTTCTGAGCGCCCGTTCAAAACACAAACGGAATGATAATGATGTGCGTTAAAAAACACACAAGGATGCAGGATAAACGAAGTGATAGAGAGAGAGAGAGAGAGAGAGGGAGAGACACAGAAAGAGAGCGGAAAAGCGCGGGAAAGAGTGTGAGAAGAAAAGTCAAACAAGTGTCGCCGCCTGCCCTCTCATCCCCTTTCCTCATTATATCGCACCCATTCCAGCGCATATTTTTATTTATAGCCGAGCGCTTTTCCTTCACGTTTTTTTTATTTCGATGTTGTTGTTGTTGTTCCTTGTGCATGTGTGTGTGTGAAGGATATACACGGGAAATGCCTTAACACAATTACAATAACTTTGACATGAAAAGTGGAACAATAAACCAAACCAAACCAAACCGAACTGAACCGAACTCAACTCGCTGGAATTGAATTGAATTGAAGAGGGAGTTGACACCACAGGAGGCAATGGCGGTTTGTCCTCTTCCTCTGCCTCCTCATCCTTTTTCCTTTCTTTTTCCCTCTCTTGCACTCAGTCTCTTCCGCTCACACGCGCTGCTCACTTCCGCTATTCCACACATTCATACACTATGAAGAAAAAGTCAGGAAAATCACTAAAGGTAAGTTTTTTTTAACGCTTGGAATATTTATTTTTAAAGTTTGAATGTATTTTTTTAAGTTTTATTATTATTTAATCGATAATTCTTTAAAATATTGAATATAGTTTATATTTTATACGTTTTCTAAAAAGTTTAAGCCTTTTTTCAAGTGTCTCTGTGTGTGTTGGTGTGAAATGAAGCGACAGCCGTTGGCAAATGTTTCCATAAACAACCAATACAAATACTGCAACAACTACAAGGACAAAAACATTTATTAAATGAAATAACAAACAGCTAAAACAAGACTAGAACAACGAATTAAACCTACAGATGCTCTTTACACTTTTAAGTAAAGATAAAATTATATATTATATTTCAAAGTTTCACAAAATGAACTAAAAAAGAAAGATAGTTTGATAAGTTTAAAAAGTACAAAATAAAATAGAACATAATATTAATAATGTTTAAATAAATAATTTAGTCGTAAAACTAAACAATTTTATTAGAGCAACCAAATATAGTATACAAAATAATTAATAATATATCATATTTTTAGTTAAAAAAAAAAACTTATCGAATAACCCCCTAAAGCTAATGTAGAGGAATTGCTGCTTGAGTTGTGGTAGTTATGCCTCCAGCTGAGTTCTAAGCACGCAATATGCTCACACCCCTCTGCCCGCCTTATATATCAACCCCAACCCCTACCTCAATTCGCCGCCTTTTATTAATTTAGGTTAGTGACTTAAGTTTAGCATTTGCCGCAATTAACTTAATTAGAAATGCATTTTGTGGTTGGGCCAAAGGAGCAGCCAAAGTCAACGAATGAATGAATCAATGACTGTGTGAGTGAGTGTGAACGTGACGGTGAGTGAGTGGGTGGGTGTGAGGAGGTAAACGTATGTGGGTACTATAACCCATAAAACACTGTGTGATTGTTGTGTGTGTGTGTCATTTGCCCACTTCATTGAACTGAACCGAAGGGAATGAATGAATGAGCGAGTGTGAATACAAATGTGAGTATGCTTTATGGCCCATTATGGCAATGGGAAATACAGACAAACATATGTACAGACACCTACAAAAAATTCTTTAAAAAAAGTCTACTTATATTTAAAAGTTTAAATATAAAAATTTTTCAGCTTTCAAAATAGTTTTTTAAAATCAGAAAATTTATTTTTAATTTAGGTAAACCTATTCTATATTTCCAAACTTTTTTAATGCTATTTCTTTCAGTGCCTACACTCATTCTTATGAAAAGGCCTTCGTTTCGATTCGATTAACTAAATGCGTAATTTTGCTCTATTTTCTGCGGCAACATGGCGTATACGTCATGCCGGCAGGCATACTTGAGCGGAAGTGAAAAAGGCAGAAATTGAGGGCTAAATAGTGGGGGGAAAAGCGGAAGGGGGTTTGAAAAGCACACATGCTGAGGTGGGGGGATGTGTAGCTACTCAGTGACACATGGCTCTGTGGCGGGTGTAAATGCGTTGAGCATCCAAGCGAAAACTAATCCAAATCAAGCGAAACAAAATCCCAAAAAAATAGCAAACAAACAAAAAAATCAAACAAAAAATAAAGTTTCAATCCGGTTTCCATGGCATGGATTTTATTTTGATTTTTTTGGCAGAAATAACTGAATTTTTTCGGTGTTATCCCACGCATGATCCGGAGCCCTCCTTGTCCCCCCCTCTCTCAACCATCCATCATGGGCAACACGTTTCGCTTCAACTTGTCAAAGACTTTTAGATATTTTTTAATGCTTTTTTTTATTTTTCTTATATATATTTTTATTTTTTCTGTCTGTTTTTTATAATCATTTATTTTTATTTGATTTTATTTCTTCCTCCGCATTTTTTTGCGGTCACTCGCTCTTGTGGTATTGCCAAAAATCAAATAAAACGGCGATAAAAAATTAGCTGTATCTGTATAAATCTTTCAAAACCGCATATTGCGGAGAGATTCGAGTGCGAATAGCAGTTGTTACGCAATTGAAATTTGTTTTATGAACAAAATATGTCATTTTTGGGTTTTGGAAAATATTTTAGGCCTCTCTTGAATTAAATAAACTTTAAAAAATTTACTAAAATATAGAATTAAAATAGTTTAAAGAGGGATAAACTGTTCTATACATTAAAACACTTTACTTATACGAATTTAAAATTAACAAAAAAAATATTGTAGCATGTTAAACAATGTTAAACAATGTAAGAACAAGTGTTTAGTATATTAATAAAATTTGTAAAACAACATAAGTTTATCTATTAACTTAAACTATAATAAACAGCATTGTTTACACTCTTCCATAACACCTTCAAAGGTCAAATATATATATAAGTTAAGCTGTGAAACCATTTCCCAAGCACCACCCACCCAAAGCCTAAGCCGTTCGCAGTCATAAACATAATTCACGGAATTGATCCCATTTACAGCTTTCACTTAAAGTATTCATTACCATGCCGCCGCATTACCAAATAACCGAATATCCCATAATGCGGCTCCAGATTCCGACACACGCGGCATTCGAATTTCGAGCACTCAAGTCTCGCCTTTTGAGCTTCTCTCTCGAGCTTCTTCATCTTCATCTGTTAATTGTCTCTGAAGACTGGAAACCGAAGACTGAAGACTGGGTCAGCCACTGGAGTGACTTGAATGGAAGTCAAGTGGAGCTAAACAATGGCGAGAAGATACACGGCGTTTGGAAACGGCGACTCCCCCGCAGAGAGAGAGATACTGACAAAATCGAATGAATAAAGGCAAAAGGGGGTTGGTGGTGGTGGTGATGGTCGTAGGTGGCTCAACAAATTAGCATAACTTGTCATAAGTTGAAAAATCTCATTAGGCTAAAGATTCGCCTTTTGTCTCGTTATTGCTCGTGTACAGTGAAAGAAAGATAACATAAATTTTAGGGATTGTCATCAAATTTTTATGACTCTATTAGGTGGCTTTAGAAATATTTCGAATAATCATAGTTTTAGGTTGTTAAAAGGTATTTGTAGTGATTTTAGTAGGCTATTGTTATTGGGAATTTAAGTATTTATTGTTTGTCAATATCTTTTATCAATATCTTATTAGGAAACTCACTTTTTAAGTATTTATATTTGATTAAATCTTGATTTGATTTTCTTATTTATTTTTAAATTTAAAATATTAATTTCCAAAATCATTTAAAAATCTAAAAATTCATAAAGAATTTCTGTTTATTTATAATATATTTTATATAAATTATTTATATATTTAAAAATTATTTAAAGTTTTGTTTTGATCATATTTATTTATATATTTACCAAGAAGCCGAGGTAATCAGAGAGAAAAAGATTATTTAATAATAATAACTTTGTACTTACCCAATATTTTTGACACCTGAAACAAATAAAATATATTTATTTATTACTTTAAATAAATAAATATTATTACTTTAAATAAATAAATATCCAAGCTTAATAATTTATAATTAATAGATCAATTTTTTCTGTGTGCCTTCCGATTGTTTTGGTTTTTTTGGCAGCGTCGAAGGCTGATCAGGGCAGTCGATCATTAAGAAATTAACATTTTCAAGGGGGGAAGTTGGGGGTTCCGCTTATTGGATTCCCTTCACTTCTCAAATGCCAGACGCAACGGCCAATTAATTTGCATAACTAAACAATGCGAAGATCTATTTCTGCCTCTAACAAATTTTTATGTTCCATTTCCATTTACACAATTTCCAGCACATCTAAGAAAGCCGCAGAATGGCGTAAAAGAAGAGTGGTGGTTGGGGGGCGTGGTCTCTTATAAACCTTAATGATATCGATTAATTTGCATTTCCCCCCCTCGCACAGCTTCCGAGGTGGCGGCGGCAACTTTTGCGTTGTAATTAAAACGCCAAAAGGTGCCACACCCAAGTTACCCCCCGCCCTGTTTCGATATTTTATATACTTGGGCAGGACTCGGATGTTTTAATGTCTGGCAAAAGTTGGCGTAACATACAAAAAAAAAAGAAGAAGGAGAAAACAACAACAACAAGACAGAAATAAAAAGAAAACAAGCTCGGAAAATAAAGAGAGCAGAAAAGTAAAAGAAAGGAAAGTCAATGGCTGAAGAAGAGGACAAAGTTTTATGGAGCCCCAAAAGTAATAGGCAAAGACGTGGCCGCGACGTGTAGGGCAGGGAAGGGGAGGATTGGATAAATTTTTCCGGCAGAGGGGTGAATTTTCCTGCGAGTCGTAAGTAGCATTTAACAGCCAACTTATGGCCACTCGGCTGCTAAAAAGGAGGAGTGGGTCCTGCTGGAAGGCTGAGCACAAGTCAGCCATGAAACCCCGTAAATAGTTATATGGAAAAAGCCTCGAAACACTGCCCCATTCTCCGGAAAATTCAGAGCTTAAGTGAAGAAAAATATCATTCAGGGTAAATCAAAGCCGATTTGCAGTTGATCACTACAGGCAGGGAAATTCATGAAAACCGCAAATGAACATGGCTTGAGATCCTCTTTCGAAGAACGAGTTTTGCCTCCTTGAAGAAACATGAAAATTTCATTTAGTTTCCTTTTCTTATTTGCTGTTCTTTTTTTATTTTTTTGGTCCAAAAACTTTGTGCAGCCTTTAAATTTGTCTGGCTTTTCTTTCTCCTCTCTGTTATATACCTTTTCCATTTTGGGAGCATTGCAATCTCGCTCTGGCTGGAAAAACTTTGTCTGCATTTCTGGCTCCTTTTTCTTCTTCTTTTGGAAGAAGGAAAAACTTTTGCCTTTGCTTTTTGTCATATTAACAGCAGTCGTTGCAGGACGAGGCTAGGCGAGGGTCTTGAGAGATGGTTATCAGACACAGAATGGCGACTGCTAAAAATAATTTCTTGCTCTGAGCTTGAGAAGTTTTCCACCCAGTCAGGGAGATTCCCTGACCACTACCCTGACTTCCCCCATCAATATCTTTTGGTCACTTTAAGCTGATATATATAATATGTTAAACTTTGTAAAGATGTAAATAGTATATATGTGATGGAGGAACCACAGCCACAGGAATCGAAAAGAAAAATCGCTCAGCAATCAAAAGGAGATGAAGGAATGAAACATTCCAAGCGATTCAATATGCGGAAATATTGTTGTCATTGATTATACTCTGTCCATAGAGAAGATTTCTTCAGTTCAGAGGAAACGATATTGAAATATATTATAAATAATTTGTTATACAATGTTAAATTAGATGAGATTATTAATTAAATTAATTATTAATTAAAGGTGCATGAAACTTTATCTTAAAAATAGTTAATTTATAGATATTATTTATTGGTAAATAAAATAATAAACCAACTTAAACTAACTTAGTATCTTTAATCTTTTAAATTTATATATTATCATAAACTTTTTATATTATGTTCTTTATAGTTTTCTTAAACCCTTCATTAGCTAACCCTCCCTTGACTCCTTAGAGTATCCCCAATCTGTGACTTCTTTTCTCTGTCACTTTTTTTTTCGCTTCGTCTTGCTACATCCTCGCCTGAGTGCATTGGCGTCTGTTGTCCTTGCCAGCACACTCGCACATTTAGTAAGTAAAGGAGATTCTCACGCACACACACCCGCGAGGGCAGTGCATTGGCAGCTTCCTTTTTGGCTTCCTTCACCCATTTTCTTGCACTCTGAAGGAGATTTCTTCACCGTACGCCATTTCTTCCTCATTTTTTCCTCCTTGTTGCTGCTTTCTGGCATGTGAATGTACTTGAAGCATTTCCGGTGCACATTACAGCAGAGAAGAGCTCGAAACGGCGACTACGACGACGACGACGACGACAACATCGCCCATTGTTGGCACATACCACCTCCCATCAGAACAGCCCCTTCTACAGCCCCTGCTCCAGTTTTCTTCTCCATAGAAGAGTCAACTTTTTCTGCGCTTTCTTCATTTTATTCCAGAGAACACTGAGGGAAAAATATTTGGGTAGAATTGTTAGGCGAAAGAAAATTGTTAAAGAATTCAAAGCAGCTAAAACCCAGTGAAAATAAAGGAAACAAGTAAGTTTTAAATAAAATTAAATGTTTGGTATATTCCAGATATCTTTTTTATATAAAATATTTAGTATACTCAATTTTATATATAAATAAATTTACATTTATTTATTTATAACAGTTTTTCTCTGTACAGCAACTTCCGTGGATGCAGTTGAAATGGCAAAAAAAGAGAGGGGAAAAAATTATCAATTTAATTTTGTAACTCAACTTCCGTTCGCTGGCTTGGCTTGACACCCTTTCCCGTTGCCGTCGCCCCCTTGACCCGCACCTGCCACCCACCCCAACCCTCCGTCTGCTCACTTAGTTGAACTGTTTTCCTTTCTTTACACTCCTCACACACTCGCTTTTTTATACAACTCCCTCCGTTCTTTCTTTTTTATTTTTTTTGCTTCCTTTTTCCGCCTTGCACACTGTTGACACTGCCACCCACTAACCCCTTTTGCCGGAAAGTCCTCCCTCGGCCACGCCCCCTGTTGCACACTTGTGGGTTACATAAGCCATAAGGAGTGTGTTTGCCTGCTGCATTTTCTCGCTGCTGTGCTGTGCCGGCTAAATAGCAAAATGCAACGAATACGCAATATGCGCAAATTACGTATACGTCGTGTGGGCAAATATGTGTTTTTTTTCACCATATATGTACAAATATATATATATATATTCCCTCCTCTATAGCTGTAGCTATATAATGCATGGTTTAAAAATTCATGGCAGCGCTCAGGAAAATAATGCAAAGTGCAACCTTTTCTGAATAAGTTCAGTGCAGTTCACTGTCTTTATTTTTTTTCTCCGGGAGTTGATGATTGCATAAAAATTAAGGTACTCTTGGGAAGAGATTTTTAAGGAATTACACATAAGAAAATATTAAATATTTAATGTAGAATAATATTATTAACTTGAAAATTGAATTATTTTACTAAATAAGCCTAAATTCATAAAATTTATTATAAACCTTCTATAAAAATCGTACTCTTAGTTGTAAAAGATTGTTTTAATTTATTTTATGGCTGTTTATAACTTTATGAAACTCGCAAACCTCAGTTTTTATTAAGAAATAAAACCAGTGAAATATATTTTCTTAAAAGTCAAAGCTTTAGCCTTAAATTAACTCCTGAACAAGGACCTGAAAGGTTCATAAACTCCAGGATAAGAAATAAAATTAATGCTAAAGTAGTTTCTTTTATAAACCAAGTTGAACTTTTAAATAACTAATACATACAAATAAAATAAAAAACAGTAACAAATAACACTAACTAATAATTATATTCCGCACTTATTTACAGCTCTCTTTCACTACAAAAACTTACTCGATCTTTTGTCTTTAATTTCCCCAGATTTTATAACCTTTACAGGGTTTGGGTTGCGTTTTTCCAGAGGTGCTTTTTCATACCACCAGAGACAAGTTTCATTTCTCATTTATGGCATTTTTTTGGACTGTGCGGCGGCGGGGAGGGGGAACTGAAAAATTTAACTGCTGGCAATTTTCAAACATTTCGCCATTTTCTAGTTTGCTTTTACCAATTTTCCTTTATTTTGCACGCTGCCATTGTTGTTGCTGTTGTTGTTCCTGCTGCCTTTTGGCTTGGTTTTATGCGTTTGCCAGGTGAGTGAGGAGGGGTAGTGGGAGGTGAAGGTGAAACCACAGTAGCAACAACACGCAACGCAGGATTTTCGCAAAACCCACAGCATAAAACATCAGTTAGCCCCCTCTCGGCACGCCCTTGGCCGCCCCCTCACTTGGGGATTGCCTGAACAAACTCTCCTCGGCTCCCCCTACTCGGTACCCCGCTTTCTACTTTACGAGCTCTGAATACAAAATGGGTTTTCCGCCGCTGCCACTGCCACTGCTGCTGCTGCTCCTCCCTGCGTCTCTCTGTTCTTTTCTCTCCATTTCCATTTCCCTGCCAGTTGCCCGCTTTTCACCCACCTCACTCCACTGCTCCGCTCCACTCGGCTCCACTCCGTTTTCGTGCCACATCCTGTCGAGAGTGTGGAAGCTTGCCGCGTGAAATTGCCACTTGCTGCACACGCTTCTCGCCTGTTCAACTTGGCCTCCGTCGTGGCATCGATGTCGACGATTGCCGTGTCCCTACTTCACTATGCCCAGGCGAGCCCCCTCAATGCATGCACTGTGAGAATTTGCTTGAGAAATTTATACGTATTTATTTTCTTACAATTTTTCAATATTTTCTGCGTTTATTAAAATTTCAAATCAAACCAAATTAATGATAGAAGCTTTTCCACATTTATTTATAATTATTACTATAAAAAAAATTTAATAAATAAGATTATATTTTCTACTTTAATTATGTTATAACATACGCAATAAAATTATATAGTTAAAAAATTTTTTTTGTAATCTTCTCTTTGCTTTATTTTAATAAAGGTTTTTATAGCTTCTGACATCATTAAATAATTATATTAAAATATATTTGTATTTTTCATATATTAAAATATTTATAAATGTGACTGCTTTTTTTTAAGTGCACCCTTCCTCATCCTCAACTAGCCATAAAGTTTATTTCATTTTCGCGCACATTGCGTTCCCGTTGTCACAGCCACTCTACCACCACCCCTCAGCTGCCGCCAGCATTTCCTCCAACAATTCTCCATCTCCTACTGCTCCTCTCCATCCTCCTCCTCCTCACCCTCCTCCTCCTCATCCTTCCCCCTTTTCGCCTCTTCTTATCCCGCGTGGAAAACAAAAGTGAGCGAAATGGCAGCGTCATCGAAGTAGAAGAGTGCAGGAGTAGAAGGGGGGAAGAACGGGGCCTGTAGGAGAATGAAGAGAGAAAAACCGAAAATCATTTTCGCCAGAAAATTTCCCAACTGCAAGGAGGCGGTGAGAGTGGTGCCTATTGTGCTCGAGTGTTTGTGAGTGTGTCGGTGCGAGGAGAGCTCGTTTTTGTAGCATACTTTTATGGGCAAACAGAAAGCGAAGAAACAAGCATGAGAATTTCAGTTTATCTTGGCCAGATCAGGCCTTGCCACCCCCCAAAACCCCCACAACTCCCTTAATATTTAACCCACAAAGAATGAAGCAACAAAATTATAACAGAAACAACAACAAAAAATGGAAATCCAAGTGGAATATAAGCAAATAAAAAGAAAATAATAAAAAAAAACAAAAGACAAACAAAAAGTCAACAACAAACACAGCCACATACAAACAGGCGGACAGCAAAGACAGACAGCTGAGCTGAAAAAAAAAGAAAAATAAAGAAGGGAAAATGGGTGTGGAAAAAGGATGAAGGAGAGGAGCAGCAGGGACATCCGAGAGACAACAACAGAGAACGCAATCAACGCAGCCATAAGCACAAAAACAAAATGAAAACTAAAGAAAAAAAAAGTTTAAAAAGAAAATAAATGCAAATGCAGAAATAAAGTGCAAGGAAAATCATAAAATAAGTAGTTGCAACTACTTTTTAAAATAGCCAAAAAGGATAGTTAGTAAAGAGATTACTAAAAAAACATAGGAATAAATAAAAAAATTTGTTTAAGATGGTTTAAAATATGCAAATAAGATGCTTTACAACTCCTAAAAACAGAAACAGAAGTTGTAATTTAAAAATATAGCAAAGATTAAAACTATATAACGTTTTATAGGTTTTAGATGTATTTTTCTTAATATATTTTTCAAATAAGTGGCAAGTATATTAACCCCTTTCATATACCCTATTTTATATATTATTCTCACATCTCACAGCTCATTCCCTATGCAATCCAACTCAGTCTTTAAGACAAGCCATTTCTCATTTTTCTTGTCTCGCTGAAAAATAGTTCACATACCTATCTATCTGTCCCTGCTCCCTACAAGTCCTCCTTCATCCGCATCCTCCCTGAACCATTTTGCAGCCTTTCTGGACCTGAAGAAATAAAGGATCTCGTTTGCCTGACAAAAAAAAAGAAGAGAGAAGAAGCAACAGCAGAAGTCGCAAGAAAAAAATGTGGGGAAAGGGTAGGAAAGAAGCGGAGAAGCCAAAGCCGAGCACAGAAAAAGCAACAATAAAGAATAGGGTCTGATGAAGGGGGGTAAAGGGGGGAGGGGTTGAGGGGCCAGAGAACTGGCAAGAAACGTTGATTTTCTTTCTTTTTTTTGTGTTGTGTTCATTTTTGTATATATTGTGCCACACTGGGGCATTATAACGTTATCCTTCTGGTTATGTTTCCGCTTGCCAGTCAAGCCCAAGCGATGACACGAGCCAAGGGAAAAGGGGGGCAAAGGGGGGGTGGCAAGGTGGAGTCCTGTGGGCGGTGGGTGGCAGCAACAACAATGGCTGACTGACTGACTGCCAGCAAACAGAGGGAAACCAAAACCAAACACTGAGATCAAAATAAATAACGGAAATTATTTTTGTACGAAATTTAATTCAAATTGTAGTTTAATACTAAATTTATTTACTTATAGCATTAATTTATTAAATTTATAAGTCAAAAATATTGTAAATAATTACTTAAAGTCAAAAAGAAGATTGTTTTATTACTTTTTCAAGCCTTTTAATTAAGAAAGTATACTAAAAGCTTACTTAACAAACCAAAAAAATTAAAAATTAAACAAAAATTTTTATTAAAATTGTAGTAAAAATACATATTAAATTTAAATTAAATTTAAATAAATGTATCACAATTTTCCTTTAAGTGCATCGCCCCACAAGCAAAGCGAGTAAAGTTCTCTTATTTTTATGGCAAAAAAAAAGGGGGGAAGTGGGGCTGGGGGAAGTGGGGCTGGGAAAATCGTGGCACGAGTGCAACTTATTTTTATGAGCCTCACACATACACACACACACTCAGGCAGAGGCCGAAACAGCAGACACACAGCATCGCTGCCAGTGGCAAGCTCATAAAATTTATAACACAACGTCCTTGCCGCCTGCCGACTCCTTGCGGCTTTAGCTACAGCTACAACACCCAACCGCCTAACCACCCCACCTCTCCCTCTCTTTGTGTGTGTGTGTGCGACTTATGTTTGAGTTTCGCTATGCGTCAGTGTGTGTGTGGTGGCGGCTTCGTTTGCTTTTTCATAGCATTTTATGCTTTTTGTGTTGTCGGTGGCTCTTGTTAAAGAAGATTTGCCCAAAATGTCAGAGGGGATGAGGAGGATGCCAGTGGGTGTGTGGGTCCTTGGCAGGAGTAAAAGAGAGATAGAGAGAGAGATGAGAATGCCGCCCACTTAAACGCTAAGTGGTGCAACTTTTCCACGGGAAAACCAAACTGGTATGAGTTGAAACGGTGGCCAAAGCCGATGGAAAGATGTGAAGGAAGTCACAGTGGCACCTGTCATGTATGTAAAGGACATAAGGAGCTCTAGCTGTGTGCGATACTTAATAATGCAGATACATAAGTTCAAGAATCTATATATAAATATATATATTTCCATGTGGCAAAATGCCAAAGCGAGCGGGTATTCATGAAAAGCAAACTTATAACTCAAGTAACCACCAATTAATTTTGTTGAATTTCTAGTGTTTTTAAAAGGTTTTTAGAATTAATTTAACTTGTAGTGTTAAAGCAAACCCACAATAACTATAAAATACTACAGAAAATCCCATTTTATTATTTCATTTAAAGCCCCAGATGATTAGCACACATCAGCAACATCAAGGAGCTGACATAGCAAATAGTTCTTCACATGATTCCTCTCACTCATCAGCTCTGTGCCCCGCATCAAAACCATTCCATAATCATCAACAATACGTAAAGGTCTCATTGGGACCGGGGACTCAGAGTACGAAATAATATCCATGTTGCCAGCCCATACCCTTGAGATACAAAAACACACAACGCAACGCAACGCAACACAGCACATATACACATACACACGCTCATGTATATATATGAAAACAAGGATTTTTTGTTGGCCAAGAAAAGAAAAAGTTAAAAATTTTTGCTTACAAATTGCCAGGCGAACAGAAAACAGAAACAGCAAAAGAGAAGAGAAAATTATGAGTTGGAGAGCAATGAGAGGTGAACGGAGCAGGGACAGGACAATTCACATACAGGACGAAGAGGACGACGATTCACATGCAGGACTCTCGAACAGGTCAGGCTCATGTACGCATCATACGACGAGTATCCACCACCAGAACAACACTCTTTTTCCTCCCTTTCCCAACACACACAACACAACACATCGTCATTCACTATAGAGTTTTGGTGTGTGTGAGTAAGGAAGGCTGTGAAAGAGACCTCCTTTTTGGGAAAAGCATTGAAATTGCAGTTGTTTTTGAGTATCAATGAAATGGCAAAGATAAAAGGCAGGAATTGGAAAGCAATATGATCCATAAAATAGCAAATAATATAAGAATTTTAATTAAAAGGAAAGGTAGAGTTTTTTGGGAAAATAACATACTTGTACGACTCAAAGGATTAAGAAAGATTTAGATTATGCTTTATAATCTGTAAATATTAAACAATTCATTTTAATTCTTATAAAAAGGATTTTTGCCTTCCTTACCCTTCAAACCCCATTTAACCTGAATAGTTTTTCCTGGATTATTTGTTCCCCATCTCCCCCATTTTAATGAAAATTAATAAAGACAACAGCAATTGGTACCAAGGCAAACATTAACCGGCAAACATTCTCTCGATTGTCTGCGTTTGCCCTGCAAATGTTTACAGGGGCGTTGCAGTCAAAGGGGGGGCTGACATGGTGGACTTCGAGGACCGAAATGCATTGCCAATGTCTGTTTTACATAGTGCAAATAGGGAATCGAGGGGGGTTACGGCAGTGAGATCAACATTTATATAGACAACAGTCGACACTTGCCCAAAAAGGGAGCAAAGGATATGTGAACGCACACACAAGGGGGATATATGTATGTATGTATATATACAAATTGTAACTGTTCCATGTCTGCCTCATGTGTGTGAGTGTTTGCATTTTGGCCCCAATTCAAGGAGTGTGAGTACTGTCCCTATCTACTCTTGTCCTTTTCCTCGGCTCTCCATCAACGTGCAACGAAAAAAAAAAAGAAAATAGAAAAAGGAAAAACTTTTGAGGCAGACAATGTGTGTGCTGCCTTATACGTGCCCATATCTCTCGGTTCTTCCCCGTCTCGGTCCCTATCGCAGTCTCTATTACTGTTCCTGTCTCTGTCTTACACTCTTCCTCTCTGTCGCTCTCTTCCTCTCCTCCCCCTTGGCTTTCCCCATTTGCAGCTGTATGTGTTTGCATAAATAGACAATGAGCAAACAGCTTGCGCACTGAATGATAACGCTGGAGCAACTGAAACGAGGACCCAGAGTCACAGCCAAGCCAGGCAACTACTATGGAGCTGAGCTCCTTCATTGTGCCATGTGGCAGGCAAAATGGCAGCAACAACAGCAATACAGCACACACACACACTCTGGCAACCGTGTCACCAAAAGTTGCACACACACACATATAGCGGTGTAGATGAGATTCGCATCCAATTCAGAGGCCTTCTCCTTCAGCAGCAACTTTTGCATCCTTGTGAGATGAGAAAGTCCTGTGGCATAGCAACGAATAGTTAGTTCTCTAAATCAAAAGAATCTTAAATAATTAAATAATTATATTATTTGCTTCTTATATAATTTCTTTACTTTAGGCAGTCAAAAGATCTCAAAAACGATCGTAACTTGTTGACCTTAAATTCTATCAATTGGAAATATTTTTTAAATATTTTTAGACACTAAAAAGCTTTTCTTAAGCATGTTAAATATTAATATTTTAACAAACAAGTATAATAATTTATATTTTATATAATTTCTTAGCTCTTTTAATCGCTTTTACCTAAATGGATATACATTTTCCACACTTTTACCTAGAGAAACATCTGCATCACACTCCACATACAACCCGCAGTTACCAGAACCCCTAAAACCAGACCCTCCCCCAGATCCACCCCCTTATCACAGAGCTTTGCTTTAATTTTCATTTTCATAGATTTTTCTCTTAGCCAATTTTTTTTTTTGCGTTTTTTCTCTTTGTCTTCGCTTGGCTGTGCGAAACTTTTTGGCATTTTTGCAGCTCTGCTTAAACTTTTATGCGCTCTTTATGCGAGTGTGTGTGCCAGCGAGTGTGTATTTCCGTGCGAAATTTGTATAAATGTTTTTTGGCAGCCTCTCTAAACGGCAGCGCAGGAAGTAGCACCACCACCACCACCATCGTCACCGAAAAAAAAACAAAAGAAATAAAAACAAACAGGGGAAAAAGGAAAGCCAGGAAAGCGAACAACTCCAAAAACGCCTGGCACAATTTGCGCCTTTCCCAACTAAGTGAGTGTGTGTATGTGTATGTAAGGGGGCGGCGATGGGGCGTAGCTGCTTGTGTGCTCAACGGCCTTCGCACAATGTGGCGTATGCGTAATAATTAATACGCTTGAATTCATTAGTTGAGCAGATTTTGCATGCCATGACAAAAACGTTAAATACATATGTATGTGTGTGTGTGCATGTACATGTGTGATTGTAGCACAAAGCATGTGTGTATGTGTGTGGACACAGTGGGGATGAGAATAAATTACTAAATAATTATTAAACTGAACTTAAAGTGGCCTGGCAATATCTCGGCAATTGTGGAAATTTAATCTTAAATTAATCGGCTTTATTTTGCAGATATATATATTTTATATATTTTTAAAAATTGAAAAATACTTTTATTAAAGTATTTAAAATGTTAATTTTAAAGTTAATATAATAATAGTTTGCTGAAAAACCTATTTTAACTTTAATAATTTCATTTAATAAATGAAAATTAAATTATAAAAATAATGTTATCCATTTACAAAATTCCTACTAAGAATAAAGAAAACAGGAAAGAATAAATAAAGAAATCAACTTTGCCTGCTGTTCTCATTTCTTTGCTGAAAATATTACGTATACGCAAATAACGAATTTAAATATTACATTTTCTCATTGCTCAAAGAGCAAACATTTCACTCATTAGCCCTTTTTCTGCTCTTTTGTTTTACTCCTCCTCCTTCTCTTCCTTCTTCCTCCTCTGTTTTAACCCCTTTTCCGACCCCCCAGGAGTCACAGCCACTGCCATCAGCGAAGGCGTTTTGCAATGAAATTATTATTTAAATGAAAACAGCAATGGAAAAGTGAGGCGTTGGAAAAGGACGATGACAACAATTACAATAACAACTAAATGGCGGCAACAACAATTGCCAGAGGGGCGATATGCCTTGGGGAATGGGGGAGGGGTTAGGGGTAAGCGGCAAGGACGATAATGTCGACAGAGTGACAATGCCAACAACACGAAGAGCAGCAAGAGGCAGCGAACATAACAGCGAAAATGTTAATAATTACATAAATAACAACAACAGCAACAGGAGCGAAACAAAGACGGAAAATGGAGAAGGATTTCAGGGGAGGACCTCCCCTATATATATCCATATATATATATATATATATCTCTGTGTATGCAGAGCTATAAATGGAAACGGGAAAATAGGGAGCATGGGGGAAGTGTCCTGGGTTTTTTGTCATTGTTCGCGGCAGCGGGAGCTCCAAAAGTGACAGCGCACAATATGTAATTATGTTTCCAACGCACACACACACCCCTACAAAAGGATATGACTGCATACACACACACACTAGCACAGTGAGTGTAAAAGAGGGCGGGGTGTTGTGGGTGCACACAAGAAATATGGAAAAAGGATGCAAAAACGTTGGCAATTTGTGTCGCGCCAAGAAGAAAAAGCAGCTCTCTGGCTAGGGAGTTGGGGGTGCACTGAGAGAAATTGTTCATTGTTTTGTAAATAAAAAAAAATGGGAACTTGTTAAATATTTAAAATTATTTTCATATCATAAAAATATCCAGAAAATATAGTTTATTATAGTTTAGTACAAACATTTTCTTAGTTCTTGTATTATACATGTTGTAAGAACAACGTTTTTTTCCCTGTGTAGGCTGAAAAGCATACGAGACCCTTTGAGGGCATGTCCTTGTGCATTGTAAACTGGCATTGGCCGGGGCCGCCCTTAAATGTAAAAGGCAATATAGACCCAAAGGCTAAAAAAAAAGGGGAACTGCGTGCGACTTTTATTGCTTCAAAAAACTGGGATAAGAGGTGCAGCAGGCAAGGGTTTTCTTTGGTTTTCGGGGTAGCGGAAAATTGGCGACAGGTGGCGCATGTGTTGACAACGCCGGCGGGCGCGTAAAGGATTCCATATGCGGGGGTGTGGATCTCCGATACCCCAGAAAGTATGTTATAAAAGGCTAACTTCGTTAAAGGAGCCGCAACCACCCTTGATAAACAATACAGCTGAAGCTCAAACACGCCTTGCCTGGGTCTCGGTTCGCCGGTTTGCTAATTAGCAAACGCGCAGCGACAGAAATTTTAATTTAAGAGCTCCTTGCCACCATCACCCCCCAATGGGGGTGTTTCGCTTCCTTCTGCGAAAATGTCAATTGAGCAACCTTTAACCTTCCCAGCGGGGCGTGCAACGCACCCAATTAAAAGAGCAAAAGATGCAAATATACATTTTAAAGTTAAGGCACAGTGGTGGATAGACTTTAAAGTTTATATTATTATTTATTAATTTGTATTTATTTTTAAAATAAAATTTTAATTTGTGAAATATTATTAAAAGATATCCTAGTTCTCTTCAATTTCCACTGACAGCCTTTACATTAATCAAAGGACGTTCAACGACCCGTTTACATTTTGAAGTATATAAATATCTCAGAATATCTGGGACTCCCTGGCAACCACGGTTCACCTCCGAAATTATTGTGTGTGGGTGACATGAAATGCCAGTGACGGCCAGCAATTTTCCAGGCTAAAAAAACAACAGGCAGCAGCTGCTGCTGCTGCTGCTGTGGCGTAGGCAGTCGTTACGTCATTGCCCCCAAAAACAGTGACGTCATTTAGATAGACTCCCCCAATCTATAAATGGAAGCAGCACAGGAGCTAAAGCAGGCACAAACACATACAAGAAAATATGTAAACAAAATTTTGTCTCTACCCTGGTTATGTTTGTCATGCATATTTATTAACCTTCAACTGCCGCAAGGATGGCGGCGCCAGCTTATTGTTAACCTTCGTCAGTTGGCCGCCCTTTGGAGGCTCCTGCAACCCCTACGTCCTCGGATCCCTTTGCGAGGGTTAGCTTCGTTGGATTCATAAAGAAAATTGTGGGCGACAGACAGACATGAGGCAACAGCACCACCCACTGGGAACCGTTAAAGCGAAACGACCTCGCCCACCTAGCCAAGCCACCCATTAAACGCCTTCGTTGGTGGCAACCTTCGCTCTCTTTTAACGGTCTCCGAGTAGCCTCGACCCATAAAAGCGTTAGACTTGCTCCTGGCCAGTGTGCTTCCGCGACTGTGTGGGAATTCATCACTAAACTTGGTGCTTAGTTTAAATTCTGGCAAGCTAACACCAATTATATGTTTTAAAAGAGATCAAAAATATTGTTTGGAAAATCGTATTGAGATTCAATTTGCCACACTTATGAATGTCAAGGATAGTGATGATAGAGCAAATGTTAAGGCAAAGGCAAATGTTCCTGCTTAAAGTTACCTTTATTAATAAGAAAAAAAATTAAATGTCGACAACAGAGAAATCAATGATAAGTTTGTTGTTAGCTTCTTAGCTTTATATAAATTAAATAAATAAAATTAAAATTACAAGAAACTTTTTCAGTCTTATTTTTCTATATTTGTTAAATTTCCTTGTCTTTGAACCAGCATTTTTTTTTTTTGTAAAAAATCAGTTCAAGCTATAGGGCGGTCGAAACGTTCGTATAACAAGAAAGGAAGCTAACTTCGGCACGCCGAAGTTTTTATACCCTTGCAGATTGGTTTTCATATTTATATTATTAATTATAATGCCGAAAACAGACCCAGACCTAAACAGAGTTTCATAACATTTTACCTATACTTATTATGTTTACAGTTTGACAGTTACAATTATACATTCCCAGCTTTACATATTCTCTACATCTACGGATCGCTTCTATGGCAGCTTTATGATATAGTTGTCCGATTTTCATAATATTTTTACCAAAATTTTGAAATAATACCAGAAGCTCATGTGTCAAAGTAGATTAAAATACGTTGAAAAACTACGAAGTTATAATTTTTTTCGATTAATTTCCCGATCGTTCATATAACAGCTATAAGATATAGCGGTCCGATATTCATAAAATTTTTACCAAAATTCTGGAATAATATAAAAACGCTATGTCTCGAAAATGATGGAATAATATTGAAAAACAGCCAAAGTATAATTTTTTTTCCAAAAATTTATCGAACAATTGTATGGAAGCTATATGATATAGTCGTCCGATCCGGCCCGTTCCGACATATATAGCAGTGAGAGTATATAGGAGACTATATACAAAGTTTCATTCAGATAGCTCTAAAACTGAGGGACTAGTTTGCGTAGAAACGGACAGACGGACAGACGGACGGACAGACGGACAGACGGACGGACAGACGGACAGACGGACGGACAGACGGACAGACGGACATGGCTAGATCGACTCGGCTATTGATGCTGATCGAGAATATATATACTTTATAGGGTCGGAAACGTCTCCTTCACTGCGTTGCAAACTTCTGACTGAAATTATAATACCCTGCAAGGGTATAAAAACAGTAAAAACATAAAATATTAATTAATAAAATAAAAATAAACCAAGTATAAGTTTTCTGAAAAAAGGATAAAAAAATAATGAAAAAATAAAAATTAATAAATAAAAAGACAAACACCTCCCGCCGGCAGCCACCAAGGAACTGAAATAATGTGAAACCCTCAGCCTGGCTCTACACCGAGAAAACGAATGACAGTTGTCCAACTGTCAATCGATAAATTCGCATGTGACAGCCGACACCCGGGGGGCATATCTAAATTTCAAACTAAACACGCTTATTAAAAATCACACAAATTCGCTTATCGAATCGGAAGCGCACTAATTCCAATATAAATAGCTGCAGTTTGGGCCATATCTCGGCCTGGCCGCTACACAAATAACAAATGCTAGGCAATATAAAACCAGTCCGATAACTGTTCATAGCCGATTAACCGAAACGGCACACAAGACACCGACCGGACCTGACCATCGAGAGATACTAGCTTTCCTCCGCCTTCGGAGAACCCCCCTTCAAGTCTACTAAGTAAGATCTTTGAAAACTCTTAAGACTTGGAGATTTACAAACCGAGAACTGGAAAAAATAAACTGAGAAACGAAGGCCGTTCGGCTAGAAGCAGAGTTAATTTATATTGTTGTATTTGGTTTTATAAAATTATGAGTACTTATCAAGGTGATGTCAGTATATTAACTATTTATATGTATTGAATTTTATAAAAATTAAGTTCATGAAAAATATAAAAAGCAGTAATTCCAAGTAATTCGTTCAATATATTTCAATAAGTATCTATATTTACTAAAATTTTTCGATTTATGTCGATAGTACAATAGATTATTTTATTTTTTTAATATTTATCTGGTTCGGTTTAGCAACATTTTCTTCCTGTTAAAACAGTAATTATAATTTTTATAATTTTATAAAACTAACAGATTTTTTTATTTTATTTTATCGGTTTATTTTTCGCACGCATCTCTAGAATGCAACAGTTGTCGCTCACCGAATGCTGAATGCTTTTGATGAGCGTGAAATACAACAAAGTGAAGAATAGCAACAAGTGGGAAAATGGGCGTGGCAGGGGCAAGGACAGAGGAGTAGAGTTGTTGTTGGTGGCTGAGCCACCGAGCACCGGACATCAAACACTGGCCATTGGTTGGTGGTCAGTGGTCAGTGGTCGCTCTGCGGTCTGAGTGCCGTCCAGTTCTTGGCCCGCTGACAAAACGATCGTAAATAATTTTTATTTCAACTTTAAGATACCAAACTAGTCTGCGCCGGCAGCGCAGTCAACGAAGGAGAGACAGCAGAAGCCGCTGCAGAAATGAATTTTTAAGAAAGTTTTGCGCAAACAAAAGGCGATGATGCATAAAGAAATAAGCGACTAGAATTATCCCGGCAAGGAATAGATTATGGACTAAGAGATACCCTAAAGGACTTAATTATTATTTTTTAAATTTTCTTAATGTAAACTCTGGTTATTTATGGATAATATCCTTTGGTTTCGATACGTTTAGAACCCTATATTTGATCTTTAAAGATTATTATTAAGTTTATGTAGCTTTTATATATTTATATATTTAAATATTTATATTTATTTGTGTTTATATTTTCATTACACTAAGATTTTCCATTATTAATAATTTTTTAGAATATTTTTAAGCCTTATCTTTGGACTTATATTTTCTTATATTTCAAAATTGGGCTTTAAATAATGCTTAATGTTAAAAGTAATCCCTTACAGGGTACTTTTTTATTCAGCAACATAAGGTTATAAAATATTACCCAAAAAGGTTAAGGCCTCAGGCCTATTGGACTAATGATAGCCTTGATGATGGGGTCTCCTGTCTTGGGGTCTCGATCCGCAGATCTTATTTTGACGGCCCGCTAACCCGAAGGCTTTGAGAGATGGTGAGAGCTTACAGGTGAGTGGTGCCGAAAATAACAAAAACAAAAACAAAAAAACTCTTTTGGGCACATAGATCATCCCGCCAAGTGACGTTTTTGTGCGGTTACCTGAGTGGGGATCACCTGTCCCTCCCCCACCCTGCGATATCGATGCGATGATGCCCTGGCCTTGCCGGGATGTGTGACCCGAGAAGAACGGGCTCTTGGCTCACAGAGCCCTGAGCAGCCTGCTGTCTTCGGTTCTTGGGTCTGGGGTCTTGGTTCTGGGGTCTCCTTGTGTGTGTGTGTTGTGTCAATGGCCGCAGCAGACACAGAAATGGACAGAAAACAAGGAAGCGGCGAGGGCATGGCAGTGGCCTGGCGGGTAGGCTCAATCCTGGGAGCCGTCGAGCAATTGAAATGAAAATATTCGCAAATTGGCTGCGCCCTCTCCTCTGATGAGTCCCTCCCCTCCAGAGTTTGTATCTTCGTTTATTTCTCTCTGCTTCTCATTCTGCCTTTCTTTGAATTCTCTCTTTCTCACTGTGTGTTGTTTGAGCCACGCAAATCGTCAGTCAGCAGGCAAAAGAGATTCGCTGGGATCGTTGGCTAAGACTAGAGGGTAGCAAGGGGTAAACTAAACCGAAAGAAGGGTTCCGAATAAATACAAATTTTAAATATAATTAAAAATCATAAAATTATACCAAATATAAATTTAGAAGAGTTAATATTCTTTTAAATAGAAAATATTTTAGTTTCCAGATTTCCAGTTTCGGATTTCTCTTTCTTACCAAGTTAAACTTAATTAAATTAAATACCCTTTCCAGGGTATCCCTAGGGTGAGAGCATACCCATCCATACCCTTTTGAGCTGATCATTCCTGCTTATCGTTGTTGTGACTCCACAACTTCCTCACCTCCTGAGCATCTTGCTTGTTGTTGCCGTTGTTATTGTCTCGTGTGTTCTGTGAATGTTTTCATTTCCAGGCGACCATGTCGATTTATTTGAATTTAATCTCTGCCTTTAACATGTTTCGGGGCCCCAACTGGAGCTGGACATGGATGTGGAGCCCAGAGCTGAAGCTGAAGCTGGCTTGGTAGCCGTTTGCATTTCGACTCTCCTCTTACTGCTGCCGCTCTTTGTGGCATTCCTCAAGTTTATTATATGGCCTAGGACATCGACATTCACATCCACACACATCCACATCGATCGAGTCTAGGATTGGGGATTGGGATTGGGTTGGAGCAGGAGCAGGGAGAGATGGTTCTGCCGAGTGAGGTCAAGCAGAAAAGCTGCAGGCACTTTGAGACCGATCTAGTCAGGGTCCCCATTTTAACAGCTAAGCTCTGGAATTGTGGTTAGCCAAAAGGGGATTTACTTTTGTCCTTTTTCTGCTTTCTGCACCTCAAAATTTTTATTTTATTTTTTATATAGTATTTTTGGGATTTTATCTGGGAAATAAATATTGCACAAATTAAATAATTAAATTTGACTTTTAGATTATGAGTATATTTATAAAATACTTTATTATTATTAACTAAATGAATTGATTTTTCTCTAATATTATTTTATTTTATTTGTATTATTTATTTAATGAATGTAGTTAGCAAAATATTGATGTGTTTGTTTTAAAGTAATATTTATAATATATTCTAAGGAAAAGTCAGGAGCATTTTAAGAGTTTTTACGACCTTTTAACCTTTTAATTTTCCCAAGAAATAAAATATTATAGTATAAGGTAAAATAATCTTTAAAAAACATAAAAATGTATAGAACCTAATTTTAAATATTGCCATAAATCTTTATTATTTTGCTTTATTGAAGTCATATTAACCCCTGTCTCTTTTTTTTTTATAAATGAATTAAAATCATTTTCAACTCAAGGCAGTTTAGAGAAATATAAACCAATTATTTAATAATAATAAATACCAGGTATCTTTTCAGCCTGGCACCTCAGAACTTTCAATACACCCTCAAGTGAAAAAGAGCTCATACTAGAATAGTCGTCGACCGCTAAGGAATTTGATTTATTTTATTTGGCGTTAAAACAGCAAAGTTGAACAATCATGTTTGGTGATCATCGCCGGGCGATAGAACTACAACTGCAGCAGCCAGTCGACGATGGAGAAGGAGCTCAGCACATAGAGCAGCAGCATACATACATATATGTATGTATCTGGAGTTGGCAATTGGACACGGATAGCTCAATAGCCGTGGCCCCAGCTCCATCTGCAACTCCAGCTCTGGCTGCAGCAGCAGCAGCAGCAGCTTCAGATTCAGGCAGAAGCTCGCCTTGGTCTTTGGCTTTGGCTTATTAGATGAAGGCATATAATAAAAGTGTTGCGGCTGCTGTGTCAGTTTTAGGAAAAGCGGCGGTGGGCGGTGAGCTGGGGTTAGGAGAGTGGCTTGGCTGCAAACCAGTTGGTAAAAGTTGAAAAAGCAAAGCAAAAAAAAAAAAAGCGGCTTAGATGCATTTTTACAGTCAACTCAACTCTCGGGCAGGTTTAGCCTTACCCAGAGAAGCCGCGCGTTGGCCCTTGCTTCCTCGTTCGTTGGCTTTAATTTTTCCATTTGTTTTGGCATTTAAAAATGCGCTTCCTTGTAAGAGAGGGATAGAGAGAGAAAGGGGGACGGCGGGCGGTGGCACTTTCAGCTTCTGCTTTGGACCAACTTGCCTTGGCCTTAGCGCTTTTGGGCCTGGGCCACAGCAAATGCAAAGAAGCCATTGAATTCCTTGGGATACTATTGACCCCTAGAAGTAAGATTTTTGTACGAGGCATCAGAGGGTATGTTAAATGCGAGGAAATCTATATATTTTCATTAAAAATAATGCTTAAAAATAAATTAATTAAATTGATTGTCTGTTATTTAAGGCTAGTTATATCCTGAGTCTTTCTTCATTAAAATTTTATTATAAATCTTTGAGTAAAGGGTATCGTCTAGTCTTAACCCTCAAATTTTCAACTAGTTCCATCTCTTTTTTCGTCTAATAATAAAGTTGTTGTTTTTTTTCAGGCTTATCTTTTTGTCGCTTCGTTTCTCTCATTTTGAATTTATTAAATTATATGCAAGAGAAGTTTGGGAACCCAGAAGCAGAGTTATATACAAGCATATATGTATATATAGTATATATGTATTTTTTTGTTTAACGCAGCAATGTGAAATTTCTGAGAATTTTTTAGCAGCTGCTTCCTGTTGTCTCTTGTCTCTGAAAGCTCCCTTTCTCCCTGATTCCCCCCAATCTTCCTTTTTGGCCACTCGACACACGCACATTCCTCTTCCTCATCCTCCTGCTATCCCTTCATCTTACCCGCTTTCTGCTGCAGTTTTGTGTATGGAAAAATTGCCACAAAAGATACAATATACAACAACAACAAACAAAATTACTTTAAAGATACAAAACAAAAGCAAAGATATAAAGTGCAATGTGTACCAAAAAAAAGAAAGAGAAAGAGAAGTCAGCGAGGATGATTAAGCTAAAAATTATAAAGAGTTTTCTGAATGAAAAGAATTCACAGATGATCATTTCTTGATGTAGATGATTGTGTATATAATTGAGTGATGATCCGAATGATTTAATCAGCATCAATTATAATTCATTATGCAGGAGGCATTAAAATCCATTTTAAAATGCAAAATAAAAGGAAAACAAAATAATTAAATCAAAACAGCGGAGGAGATTTATATGAGTTTAATATCTTGATTTCTGATAACTAAATATTTTTACTATATATTTCTCATATCTTCAAGATACATTAAGTATCTTTTTAATAATTTCTATATTTCTAGTTAATTTTATAAGTATATTTTCTAGATACTACCTATAACTTTTTATTAATATATCAAGAATTCTTCTTTCCCTAACTTCCTTTTCTCTCCTTCTTATCTCTTTTGATCCAAGCCATTCATCTGATTATACCTTGACATTGGTCAGCTGCCCAATGCACCTGAACAATTTGTATTGCACATAAACAATATTAAATAAATAAAAATATGCAAGGACCCTTTCATTGCGGCTGTTGTTGTGTCGACTTCTTTGTTGAATGCATTTTGAGGGCATTTAATGACCGATGCCAGGTGAAATACGCCAACAGTTGCCAATTCGAAACGAAACCGAAACGGAGCCAAAGACGACGGACATCGACGACGACAGGTAACAGAAATAAAGAAAAATATTAACCATGTGTGAGTGCGTTTTGGGTCTTGGCCATCTCTCGTCGGAGGAGATGAAGCGATGGAGGAGTGGAGATGGGGGCGAGCGATCGCCAGGAATGTTGCAGATGCAGGAGCCGCGGTGAGGGGACGAAGGAGACTTTGTTTTAAATATTTAAACTTGCAGCAGGATCTGTGCGTAAGGATGCGGGGATGGCGTCGCTTTTGGCAGACGGATCTTTGATGTTTTGCTGCAGACCAGAGCAGCCGATTAAAAAAATTTATAATGAGCGACGACGACGACGACGGCAACGACTGGCAATGGATCGAAGATGAGGTAAAGAACGTGGAGTTAGTGGGTCCCTCCCGAGGGTAGGGAGCTTGAGGGAGGACAGACGGCGAAGGCGGCACTCGTATATTATATATATATATGAGTATACATATGCCTTATACCTCTCGATCTTTCGTTTCGATTTCGCATTTAGTCCCAAAAAGTTTCCTTGTTCTTCACGGGAAATAATACTTTTATGTAACCATATAAATTGTTTTGGAAAATTTTAAAATAATATTTATCTGTAAATTATTTTAAAATAAAGATTAGGAATTTTTAAAAATCAATATTAATTCATAGAATAGTTTTTTAAATATAACAAAAAGAGCTCCTATAATTTATTTTTAAATATTTTATAAATACAAAATTAGATCTTAATAATTTCACGATTAAACTATATTTTTTCCTGTGCACCCTTCACCTCTTTCCCCCCACATTTCTCTCCATTTTGGCACTTAGTCAGTCATTTAGTCATTGGCCCGTCGTCATCATCGTCTCGGTCTTCTTTTGGATTGCGTCTGTTATTATTTTATTTTATGTGCTTTTCCTTTGTCTTCTGCACCAATTTCTGCAAAATTTACTTACACGCACAGGAGAGCCCAGAAGGGGGAGAGGGGTTTAAGAAAGAGGAGCCTCTTGCCAGTTGCATTCCCATACAGATATATATGTATATAAATATATACATATATAAATGTATATATATATATTTAAGTTATATCCTCAGCCTGTCTGCTCCTCTCATAATCCACTTTAATTTGTCTTTTTGCTGCCTTTGGTCGCCTTTTTTTTTTTTGTTTTTTGTTGGCCGCTTCTTGGTCGGTCGGTTGCTTGGTTTGTTTGTTTGCTGCCAACTTCTGTTGTTGTCGCTTCTTGGCCAAGAATTTTAATTGAAACGAGTTTGAGCCGAGACTCCACCTCCCCACAGCCAACCCAGAGCAGTCCAATCCGCTCCACTTCACTCCACTTGCCTCCGTTTTCTTTCCTTTTTTTTTACTGCACTTGGATTGTCTAGACCTGGGTCAAGCTTTTCTTTTTGGCCAATAGAAGAGAATCTTTGTCGGTAAAAAATAGAAAAGAAAATGTGGGATAATGGTGAAACTCTAGAGTTTCATTGAACGACCTGAAATTTCCCACAAAATATCACTTAAATAATATTACACTAAATCAAAGAGCATATTAATTATTAAGAAATTCTTAACGGTGAAATTTGTTATGATAAATTTTGGATCTCTTTGTTTTTTCATTAATATACTTATTTATTTAAATTTACCACATGTAAATTTTATTAATAAAATCTTACAAAATCTAAACTCACTCAAACAAATAATTTAAAAAATAAATAAAATAAAATAAAACCCATAAAAACTAAAATTATAACAACAAGAAACCCAAAAACGATGTTTTTCAATTTTAACAACTGTCAATTTCAATTTGTATTTACTCATGTGAAAACTCAAAGCCCATAAATAATTCAAGCTACCTCAACAGATTATGGGGACCATCTTCGTTCACAGGAAATCAAAGCAAAAACTAAAGATACTCACTAGATATGGGATCCTCCCCCTAACAGCGCCGGTTTTTTTTTTTTGCAAAAAGCAAAGGCAAATCCCGACATCGGCATCGACATTCTCTGCCTGCCGATCACGACATGGCCGGTCCAACAACTTCTGTCTGCAGTGAGGCGGAAAAATCGAAACGCAAATATATCTGACAAAATACACGACACCTGATGGCATCCATACATACACATATGTGTGGTGGAGAATAAACAGGAACAGGAACAGGTAAGAGGAGCAGCAAGCAGCAGCAGCAGGCATTTGGAAGCCACTGTTGAAGCCGCAACCGAATCCCAATCCCAATCCGAAGACTCCAAAGACGAAGCCCGGTCTGGCCTGGTCAATTTGTCTAGAGGGCAGCCCGCAGAAAACTGGTCGGATGCACGTGCTTTGGGATCGAACCTGAACCTGAACACAGGCTGATGCTGATGCTGGAGCTGGGCCTCCGAGATTCTCGACAATTGACCTCAAACTGGGCTGTTAAGAGGAGGAGCCTCCTTTCACATGATGCATTCCCTGCCGCATTTTACTAATTGAATTCCAATGCCAACAATATTTTGGCTTATTATGTTATTACCAAAAGGACTGCCCTTCACTGCCACTACTACTGCCTCGTCACTCCACTGCCACTTAGTCACGGCAATTGGGGCGAACTTTCTTTCGGCATCTGTGTGATCCCCTGGCCTCATATCATTAAATTGACACCCCTGGGAGCCGTAGAGGGCGCGGGGCAATTGGAAATTATGTTGTAATGCGTTGTGGTAATTACAATTTGCGGCCGGGTTAATGCGCATGTGCAACAAACACGTCAACAGCGCCGCTCACGCATAACCCGAAACAGGAGCAAGGAAACGATCAAGAAACAGTTGCCAAGCCAAGGAAAACCCGGGGTGGGGTGGTGAGAGGATGTGGTGGTGCCAAACAGGACTGAAATTTGAAACTGGCCAGGCCATGTAAAGCGGCCCAAACATGCGCCACAGTGGCCACCAAAAAAAAGCGACAGTCGGTCGAGGCGATCGGGCGACAATTTTTTAAAGAAATTTTTTGGATAACTGATGCAGGTGGGCTGCACGGTTGGGTTTTGGAGCCCAAAGTGGGGCCTTTTTAAATAGTATATTATTTTATAATATATTTATATATTTAAGAAATAAATTAAAGTGGACTGGTAGTCCCCTATAAATAATATCTTTCGATATGTTTTGTTTAAAAATTACTATAAAATGTACTTACCGTATTTACGGTGGCTGCCCTCAAGCTTTTATTTTGTCACTAATTATTTCACAATACCTAAAAATAAAAATGATTTTTATAATTATAATAGGTAACATTATATAAATGTGCTCAAATTTCACAAAAATGTATTTAATACGAAAGGAATATGGCTCAATTAAGATCTATAGCCTACCATCTATAACATAACATATTTATTATTTATTTTATATATTATACAACTTTAAAAGTTAAGTTTTTCGATTAGATACGTTTTTTAATATACCCCAAAATATATTGTTTTTAAAAACTACAATTTTAGATAGTTAGAAAACAGAGTTAGTTGAAATAAAATCCCAAAGGACTCCACCATTTCGAGGGCCCTATTTCCAATTAGCGCCCAAGGCTGTTGGGGCTCTTGATCCACTCCTGCCCTGCGAGCTTGCTGTCTGGACAGGCTTAAGAGCTACACACGAGCAGCTGCAGCAGCACCGGCGACAGAGACAGAGCCAGAGCCAGCAGCTCCACGTTGGACTCACGCAGGTGCTGAAAACTTAATTATTGTATAACACACAACGACGCGAGGCGACGCCACTGCCCCCGTCCGCGTGGTCCGCGTGCTGCAGTCTCAACGGAAGCGAGTTACTGAAAGCGGTTCGAGTTAATTAATATTTCTTGCTGGCCGCAGATACCCGGTACAAATGTTTTATTAATTCTGTTAATTAATATTGCCAATGAGCTTGGTTAAAATGTCACCGATAGTGCAGCACTCTCTTCCTGTCTCCCTCTCTTAGAGTGATCAACTGTCTCTCTTTCTCAATGCTCCTTTCTCCAAGAGGAGAAGAGAGGAACCTGTTTTGTAGCAGGCGCCAAAGTGCATGTAAAACTAATTGCAGTAAATGGGGAGAAACGGTGGAGGAGACTGTGACAATTAGCACGGGAGCCTAATTAAATTCTCTCTCTCTTTTTTTCTCTCGGCCAAACTCTCCAATTAGATGGCTCTATTGGTTATACAAAACCAATAAAAAATACAACAAAAGTGGGAAGCAGGTTGTAAAATAAATATGGTAATTAATTATGTATTAACGAGTGTATTATGTGTTTTTTTAGACTTTTTGCTAGATTAAAACTCGATACCAAATCAAAAATCTAATAAACCGATTGATTATTATTTTCCCTGTGTTCATATTTTCACATAACTGTTCGACGACTGTAACTATTTACGACTCTAAATTGTCTTCGCTTGCGCCGAAGAATGCGGTTGGAAAACAAGTTTCTTTTTCGATCTGGTTGCCATTCAATGATTGATGGCTTGACTGATTGATGATTGAAGGTCGCGGAGTCTCTTAAGTGACTCGCTGACAGGTTCACTGGGTGTTGCCTTTGTGGTGTTAATTACACGGCCACGCCTCCTCCACCTCCTTCCTCCTCAATTCGCGTGCTGTCAATTTATTATGCACAAAATGCAACATCGAGAATTTGCCAAATACAAATGCAAATCGATGTTTTAGCCCGTTTTCCCGAAATGCAATTAATTTGTATCTCCAACAATGCTGTGTCCCTTTCCTCTGACATTGTGAGTGTGTATGTGTGAGTATGTGGTTTGGTTCCACGCCCCCATTTCTCTTAAAATTCTCTGCTCTGCCGCCTACATAAAAACGAAGGCAATAAACTGCAAATTTCATGGCAGTAAATGCTATCTCAATGTTTGTAGAGGGTGTGAATAGGGGGATATAGGCGAGAAGATTTATTAATTTGTGGATAATAATCGATATAGAAGTATATTTCATATCGATAACACGTAATCGTATTAATTATAAGAGTTTAAGATATCCAAACTTTTTTGGGGAATAATTTTTATGATACTCAAAATAGTTTAAACTGAGAAACTTTTAGTTTTGATAAAACTATAATTAAATATATATAATTTACATATGATTATTATGCAGTATAAAAGTGGATATGGATATTTCAAATATGATCTTAACAAATCTATAACCTTTTTAAAAATAATACTTATTATATAATGATTTTACAGGATATTCCCAGAGCTCGTTCATTGTTAATACTAAAATATATTCCACTTGTTTTACGTCTGCCACTGATAAAAGCATTTTCACATATCAGGCCCAAACACATACACCCACCGAGAGTGATGTACTCTCATTCTACCATAAATATACACAGACTGGCGCAAACCGAAACGCATACATATATGAGCGCGCATATCCAAACACACCCACACAGGGACACAGACACGTAGTTATCCTGACACCGACACGCAGTCAAATGTAAAATGCAAACAGAAATTTCATGATTCTCCTCAGCTGCTGTTGCAGCCCCAAGCTCTCTACCCCCCTTTTGCCTGAGCCCCTGCTTTTCCCACACAATCCCCTGCACACCCCTCCCACTTTAGTGTTTACTTGCATGCTGTGTATAAATACGAATTTTATGTTATTTACACAAACGTTGCATCCTCACCTGCCTCACATATCTCTCTCGCTCTCCCTCTTAATGCACGACTGTGCAGGAGAGTGTGTGTGTGTGTGCATCCTGGCAAACTTTGTCATTTGCATAACCTTTTTGGGAGCAGAGGAGCGGGAAAGGGTGGTCGGTAAGCTTTTCTCTTTATTTTAAAGCAATTTAAAATATTTAGTTACAATTACATGTCAACAAATATACAGCGCACAAAAAGAGAGAGAGAGAGGGAGAAGGACTTGCCAAAGGACATGCACGTACGGACAAGCAACACACTTGCATATTTTTGTTTGCTCAAATGGTAGCCTTTTGCCGTATCAGAATAATCGGTGTTTCCCCCAAACACTCCGTTCGATGGCTCAATTCGAAAATGTACAAAACTTTTGCTCATTTTTATGCTGTACAACGATGCGTATGATTAATTTAAGTTTACTACAGACAAATATTAAGTATACGACGGGAGACAGCCGTTATAGCACGGCTCGATAAAATTTAGGAACGAGCGAACGAGGCTATCAACCCAATAGAGACAAGTCTAGACAATGACACAATGGCGGCGAACAGAAAAGGACCGCTTAAACGCCATTAAAAGGGGCGAGGATGGGTGAACTTTTGGAGAATCCATAGAGATGGTGGCGTGAAAAAATAAATAAAAAGGATGTCAAGTGCATTTAAATAGTGGAAATATATAAAAATATAAAATATATAAAAATATAAATAGAAAAAATATAATTAATATAAAATTTTATTATTTTAGGGAATTAATAAGGAAATTAAAACTAATTAAGTCTAATACTGACAATAGAAATTATTTTATGGTAAACTTGGAAAGAAGTTATACGATTGCAAATTTTATTTAGAATTATTATTATTTTTGTAAATATTATTTAGAGTTATTTTATTGTAAATATTACAATAAAAATAATTAATATTGTGTATTTCCTAAATTTTCCCCGTGGGCAGCCCCAAGAAGTAGGCCAAGATTTTAGTCTGGGAAAACTATGGCGCCGCCATAAACAAATTAAAATACAAAAAATATAAAAAGTTTCCCAGAATCTCAAAGATATAAAATATTTTTTAATTTTTTTATTCAACACCTAACCTCTTATTCTCATCTCTCAATGTAATATTTCATTTGTATTCATCTCGTCCATCTCTAAGCCACAAAGAAGATTTAATGGAAAAGTTGCTGGGGCCCGCTGTTGGCTGTTGACTGTTGGACAGCAGGATGGCCAGGATGTAGCCAGAATGCTGCCTGGCCAACAAACAAAACGAAAGCCGAACCAAAACCGAAACCCAAAAGGGGCAACAAATAAACGCCAAGCGAACATCGTTGAGCACCTTTAGTCGCCAGTTCCTGTGCCGTGTCCCTTTTTGCGCCCCCCTTTACCTCTTGTACCTTTACTACCCATCTACCTTTTCCTTTCTCTGGCGTCCTGTCTGTTGTCTGTTGCCATATAGAACGAAAACGCAATAACGAGAGGGACTGTAAGGAAAGCGAGTAGGAGTTCGAGGACTCCCATGTTGCATATGCACGGCGTAGACAACTGCTTTGTATATAGCCTCCTGTATATACAGACATACACACATAGCGGAGAGGAGCCTGGTCCTAGGCCCCGACATTTACTTAACGCTAGTAGTGAAATGGAGGCTAAAAGGGGGAGGTGAAAGTCGGGAAACCCGGGCTAAAGGTAGCCCCTAGTCCCGGAGTGTGTTCCCAGCCAAATGGCAGGTAACATTCAACGCAATTTCACTACCAACACAAGGAAGGCAAGGAGGCTGGGGAGTAACTAGTTACCTTAGAAAACCACTTTCCAGGGGAAAAGTTCAAGGGGTTCACAGCTCTGGGCGGTAGCTTCAAGTAAGAACCGAATAATTAGGAATAGAGATTTAAATTAATTATATTGGATTTATAAAAATATAAATGAATACTTTTCAGAGGTAAAAGAAAAATATAAAAAGAGATTTAAGAAGACATTTTATAAGGTTATTTTATTTACAACTCTTTATTTTGATATTTATACTTGTATTTTAAATTTAAATAAAACTAAATGCTTCTATATCCTTCAAAACAACTCAAAGATTTCTTGTAATAAAATTCCCTTCAGCAGCCGACTGCTTTTGACACTTTATTCAATTTATTTGAAAACAATATACATTTTCTTTAATTGAATAAACCAAATAGAGAAAACAATTTCCCATACTCTTACATGACTGTGTCAGCATTTTGGCTAACCAACTTTGATTACACATTTAGTCAGTATGTTATTTTAATTTATCGCCCAGTAATTTACAATAAACCAATAACCAGCAAACGACACAAATAGCAAAAACACCAGATGGCGCTCGCACACTGACAGTAATGATGATATAGGAATGGAAGCCCGAAACATTTCACAATTATTTGCCATATTTGAAACCGCAGTCAAAACAGGAGCTGGAGGTGGAGGCGCTGGGATAATGACCTACCAAATTGTATATCCCTGGATGATATCCCTGTCATACGCTTTTGCCTTGGTTGTCGTTGTTGCTTTTGTCACGAATCAACGTTAACAACAGCAACCTGAACAGCGGCAACTATGTGAAAGGAGAGGGGAAGGTGGAGGAGTGGAGCCGGCAACAACGGAATCATCCACAAACCGCAGGAACCCGACACGGGCGCCAGGACGAAGGACTTATTATGTGAATTTATATGCCCGAGCGAACCCATGATGCACAAAGAAAAATAATTGGGTTTAAAGTGGTTTAAATGTTAAAAATACAATACAAAATATACAACTCTTTGAGAAAAATATAAGACAATATACCTAGATTTAAGATGAAATATTTGAAAGCTTATATTAAAGTCCAAAAATCATATAAAAATATATAAAATATTCTAGATTATTGTTATTTCTTTTATAATAATAATTACAATATTAATAGTTCCCTAAAAATATTCTCTCTGTGTATGCTTTTGCGAGTGTAAATGGGGGGCGTGGACATCGCCCTCGTCATGTGGTCCCGGGCAAAAATGTTATGCAAATTTGCATCATCCGCACACACGTGTGTAAATTGTTGTATGCATTCTTACCTTATAAAAACAGCGTAATTTTTTAAATGGGTTTTATTTACACTCAATCCACCTCACTCCCACTTTTTGCTGTTGCTTTTATCCCCATCTCTCCGGGTAAAAAGTGATTTTCCATACAAATTAACAAATAAAAACACACGCAAAAAAGGAGCAAACATCACAGAAACATTCGCAGGCATGTAGGTACGTATGACTGACAGATATATGTATATATATGTAAATATATATATAAATGTCTCTGCATACGTATATATTATGGTACATATCTGTGTGCCATTTTATTTATGCGATGCCAGTGCAAAAGATTCAGGGAAAATGTTGAATTTTTAATGCAAATATAAAGCACAAAATTGTATTTCTCTTTCCCTCAACTATATGAGGGGATTTATATGTATGGTGTAAATTCATGTACCATATACATATATATATTATATATACATTTTTCGAGATGACTTGTAAAGGTTTATAAGAATTAAATTTAAATTTCTACTGAATTAAGTATAAAGCTAAAAGGCTTAATAGTTTTATTAGATTATACTTAGTAAGTTATTAAATATTTAAACACTTTTAATATATTTTAATGGGAAATAAGCATTTTAAAGAGTCGAGAAAATTAGAGATAAGATTTATTATGATGGCTGACAATGAAATAAAATTAAATAGTATTTAATTTGTATTTCTGAAAGCTTCGTAAAATTATTTAATAAATAAAAACAACAAACATTAATATTTAAAAATAAATTTGAATGATTAACAAAAAGACAAAACTATATTCTACCTTATTCAAAAATAAAACAATTTATATGCTTTTAAAAAATATGAAATTCTTCAATAAAATTTAGCAAATTAAATGTCGCACAGAAGTACAAATATACCTCTATGGCAAAGAGTATAAAATTCATTTAAATTGTCGACTTCCCATTTATTTTTTTTTTCGTAAAAGTTGGGCAGCAGATTGCCAATTGGTCAGGCACACCCACTCACACACACACAAACAAAAGAGAAAGGATATTCCGACACATATCCCTGCATGTAATGCTATCACCTTTTTTTCGCTTGCTGGTCGTATGTCCAGAGTCCATTCCATGGTCGAAAAACGTTTATTTAAACAAGTGAAATGTAATTATTTTGGAATTTATTATTAAATTAATTTTAATTGTAATAATGTGCATGTTAAAATGGCTTCCTCGCAAACACACAGACACACCTGCACGTGTCCCTGCATACATATGTGTGCTTTTGTGGTTTTTATTGATTTTAATTTATTTATTTAACCATTTTTTGTGTTTTCATTTCTGGTGGCCTTTTTTGTTGTTGCAGTCGGGGTTATTATGAAAATGTACAAGAGTTTTACAGCGTTAATCAATTTCATTTTCACTCTGGCGAGCAGAAAGCGAAGCAAATTAAATGAAATTAAAAATGCATTTTCATACCTTGCAACAGCGCTTACCGTTAGGCTTCAGTGTAAGCCAACAAGTAAACAAAAACCCGACCACACTTTACGCCTCATCTAATTGAGGGGCGGGCCAAGGGGATGATGGCAACAATTTCATTTTATTTGCTTGCATATTTTAATTAACCCAAAAAGCCACACAAAACTCTCAACAATTCTGCCCGAGCAGCAGCAGCAGGAGGGCGGAAGGGACGTGTTAAATCCTTGCTCAATTGTTATTAGGTGTGATTTGTAAACATAATACATATACTATGCTACTTGAACCTGTGGGCTACAGTCTCTGTGTGTGTGTATGCCCTTGCAATGGGTAGCATTAATTTCTAATGAAGAGGAGTATTTTGATGAAATGTAATAATAAATTATGCAATTTGACTTATAATATTAATGCTATTATAAATACATGCAGATTTATAAGCTGTCATACAAATTTAATTAGTTTATCGATTATAAGAAGTGAAATAAACTATTTATGGATATCCTTTTCAGTTCAATCTGTTATATTTCAATTAAATTTCAAATAAATTCTTAAATAAAATATTTAATATAAAATTTTCAAGCAAAGATAGTTACTTATACCCTTTTAAGAGTATTTCTGCTAAGCCAATTCCAAATTCCCTTTCTGCTTTTGCTCAAGATTTTGCACTATACGCACAAACAGATACAATTTGTTGCCTACTTTCAGGCGCTACAAATCTCTCTCTCTTTCCCTCACTGGCCATCATAATCCCCCCATCTCGCTCGAAGGCTGGAAATGGGGCTCGTTAGGCCCGAAAACGGACGTGCTTAAAATTTCATAGACACAACGTACACGCACACAGCAAAGCAAACACTGGCACACACACTCGCACACAGAGAAACACGTGCATATGAAATGAACATGTGTGCGTATCCTTTATGGATTTAATCCGCATGCCTGCGGTCGGCCACAAGATCAACTGTTGGCAGAAGTGTGTCAACAAGGAGGAACTGGAACCCGAGAGGTGAGTGTGGGTGGGCTTGGGCGAGGGTGTGAGCTTGGGGGGAGCACAGCAAGTGGTCATAATGGTCGACCCATCCACACCACCTCTCATCCACACACTTGCCCCGAAACACACAACCCACTCTCTCCATTTCAGATTCTCAGCTTCTGTCTCTTTCTCTGTTGTGCTAATAATGACGCTTTAAGTGGGCGTGTGTGTGTGTGCGTACTTCTTTGCTTATCTGTGTGTGCATTCAGAAAAATAAATTTACATAAATTTTGATGAATTTTAGGGAGAATTAATGTTAAGTAAAATAATGTAAAAAGTTTTACAAATTCTTTAATCATACAAAAATATATATATTATTTTATTCTTCTAAAAGGCAATACAAATGAATTGTAACCTATTTTAAAATCCTTATTTTAATTAGTTTTTAAGCTAAAACTTTAGTTACTTTCTTCGAGTGCTTAGCTGAGAACTCCATGATGAGTCCCCTGCTTGAAATGTTTCAACAGCAAGGATGCTGGCCGCAGACGCAGTGAGTATGGGGTGCAAATGAGTGAGTGAGGTGGAGTTGAGGCCAGACATCAGTCAGTTACACTCGTCAATACCTTAAGCCCCTTTTGATATGCTTCCCACCTCACCACTCCCCCTTTTGCCAGGGGAATCCTTTTAGCCATCCAACCACACACATTGTTTTGGCAGGTATATTCTCACGTTAAAGCCCCCTCAGAAACCTCAATTAAAATGCCTGTTATTAGACAAATATCAATTTGTTTCATTTCCAATCAAGTTAAGATGCCAATCTTCTCGATGGCCCAGGAGGCGTATACGCAATGTTGTTTTACATGTTCAAGTGCGAGAATTAAAATATTTGTAGAAACAATAACTGCAAAAGTCTAAAAGGAGGAAATCGATAAAATGTTTTATTTGAAAAAAATTTACAAACACTCAACATAGATTGAAGAAAACATTTTAAATGGATTTTAATTTAATTAATTGAAGGCAATAGTTTACATTTTTAAAGGGGTAATAAATGTTTGAAGATATATATTGAGTGGAGACTTTTATGATTTAATTGTTTAATAGTTAAGTTTGTTAAGTAATACCTGTTTATTACATGTGAGTTACTTCAAAACTTAATCTAATAACATAAATGTTACCCCTCAGTTTTCAAATCAAAATCCAGTTAGAAATATTTGTTTCTTTGTTTTTACACTTCTGCATTAATTAATTTTTATTGACTTAAAATATTTTGACAAATATTGGACAGATTTCCTTGTACAATTAGGAATTATTGTTAAAAACTGTCAATCTTAAGGGGGAATATTCATTTCTTATTTGCGTTTCCTGATTTCTGTATAAACAACTAAGAATTCTTAACGAATTAATGTGATTCTTTAAATTAGCAAGGCAAAGCTAAGCAAAGAAATAGGGCTGAAATGCGAGCAGTCTCCCCCATTTATTTATGCAATTGTATGAATCACTGACACAAGATTTAGTTGGTATCTGCCATCTAATTCGACAATCAACAAAGCAAAGGGATGCCCGGTATCCACAAATACCAAGTCATCCTTACACATTCATACAGAGGCAGACGGGCAGGGGACTCCCTCTCTGTCCTTTCCAGGATATTCAAATACATTTTGTATACACAGCCATTGAGGCGTGTCCGGCGTTTGTGTGTGTGTGTGTGTATAACGGCAATCATTATTGAGGCAATGATGTGCATTTCATGAATTATCCACGGCAAGATGATGCGTTCCAATGTCGAGCATCGGGCATGTATGTGCTCGTTGGCTTCCTGCTCAAGGACTCGCCCTCTGCCATCCGGATCCACCTACCTCCCGGCTGTCCTTTTCCCGAACCGAGCACAGTTGGTTGAGCAATGCGCCGAGGTAAGTAATAAACTTATTGGCCCCATGCCTATCCGTTGATTGTCCGTTTGTAATACACACAATATGGCAGGACACGGCACCAGGAGCTGGACAGATCCAGGGATGGCCCAACTTATTGATGGCTCATTTATGGATTAATCCAGTTAAAGCGAAGAGCAGTAGTTTTCGATGAGAGTCAGGATGAAAATATGATTAATCTGCATGCATTTAGAAAATGCCGAGGCAATTAGGCGCTCAATTAAAAGGGGTCAGGTGGATATAAGTTTGTTAATTAATTGGATTTTTTAGGGTAAAGGAAATAAAACCTTTGCTCCAGATATTTATCTATACTTTATGAATAAAATATTGGATTTTGAAAGGTAAGCAACTCCATTAGATTAGAAATAAAGGTCAAAAAGACTTATAAATTATGATTTTTTATACATTATCCTACCCCTTTAAGTCTATATAAAATCGTACCATCTCTAGTAGCCAGATGGGCAAAAGGGAATTAAGGGGCTGGGTTGGCAGTGGGTTGGTCGTGGCCTTTGTGAGCCGCCCACTCAAATGTGGCTGTATCATGACGAGCTGGCAATGCCAGCGGACGTTTCATCGTTAAATGTGGAACTGTTAAACAGATAATGACCAACCACACCACACACTGGCGCACATACATACACACACATCCAACCAACATAGCCATCACCCACCCAAAACCACGGTTCTTCCCCCTTTTCACCGCAGAACATCGCAGGAGGTGGCATGGCAGTCAACTGACCAGAGGCTTTTGTTATGCTCCCACGCCTTCATAACTGTATCAATGGCGATGGCCAGCTGGGATGACGCTGTCCCTGTTCCTGCTCCTGCCAATGTTGATAAACACAATCATGATGCTGAAGATGATGATGATGATGATTCCACTGCTCTGGTAGCGTTATTATTCCGCCTGTTATTTGTAGGTGTTGTCCTGCGGAAACCAGACGACTGTCCTGCTGAAATTCTGATGCATTGAAATATAATTATTGGGAAATGTGCGATTGTCGTTGGGTTTCCGTTTACGTGCTCGCCATTTCGGTTTGGGTTTTGCTTGACGATTATGCATGCATACAGGGGATGGGGGGCGGGTTTTGGGATGGAACCAGTGTAGGACATGATTGTTTGTCCTTGTACATGCGATTACAATGGGAGGCGACAAAATGGGAATGCATATTCAAGTAGGTGGATTCTTGTTATGTACAAGGGACATATTCTCGATAAAAGTAAATATTATTGGTTAAATTTGTGGGTTACTTATCAAGCGGTTTTAGTACTTTTAAACTACATTTAAATGTTATTAAACATAGTTACATTTTTAAATATTAACTACATAAATTAGCAAAATAATCTAAAATTAAATATGAGCAGAGATTATAGATTATTCTATTATAATTTAATACAAATAATAATTATTTACATTTTTAATACATATTTTATCAACGCTGCAGTTGCACACACCCACACTCACTCGCTTTGATTTGGGGCAAAGGAGTTTGATACCTCTCCCTCTCGCTCTTGCATTCACATCAGCATACACACCTCCCGCACTCACCCACACACACGCACGCAATGGCCATGCAATCATAATTTATGCAAGCCCAATGACATAACAGTTGCCAGATTATTGCCGTGCATTAAACACATGTACGCATATAGTTGTAAACGTCGGTACATGCACATTCAATTACCATATTAACCGAAACGACTAATTAACTAAAGTTGTATGTATTTACCTTAGAAGTCTCAATTGGCACCCCTCACACACACACACGCATACAATTGCAATCGGTGTGCATCTCAAATGCAAGACATTTGACAGCAGAAAATGTGATGTTGCGGCTGCGTCTGCGGCTTGCATTTATAATCAGCATGTAAATTAAACGTTGCTTTAATCACTCGCACACAGTTTACACTTTTTACGCCGCGTTTTAAAAGGATTTTCGCGAGTTTTCCACGCACAAATTATCACTATGCTTTTCCACTCACCGTTATGGCGCGCTCTTTGTTGGAATTCAAACCTTGAATATTTATTGCAATTAATAAAATAATTTATACAAAGTAGTTTTCGCGTATATTTCTATATTTGGAATATTTTATGTTGGGATATTATTTAAAATGCCCTTTTTATATTTTTATTTCGGTTTTATGAGCAACAATATTTTTTTTTACATTTTTCTGGTGAACAAAATTAATAATATCTATTTTTTTTTTTTTTAATTACAACATCAAATAATTAATTTAAGAACTTTGTAACTTATTTTCTATAAAAAGTAATATAAATGATTAAAAACAAATGCCCTTATTTATAAATACAGTTTATACATTAATTTAAAATAGAGATGTAATAAAAAAAAGGGTTGCAAATTCAAAATATAAAATTATTGAAAATCTTAATATACTTTTAGCGGGAAATTCAAATTCAAACAGATGCGCGTGAATTGACTCTTAAAGGCGTTAGCCACTTTCGGTTTGAGGAAAACGCAATTTTGAGAGCCAGTGTTGGAATATGTAAAGGCAATATCGAAAGTAATAAAACGATGAATGGGCCGATACTTGCTGCAAGGCGCCAAATTTTAAAAGTCGGACCAAATTGAAAAATAACGGACACTTAACGGTTAAAAGGCAAGAAATTATATTATAATTTATTTTGAGTAAAGGCAACCTTCATCATTCCATAGCTGTATTTTTTCTATTAATGGCTCATTGATTTTTTCGACATCTTAAGGCTCTTCCTAAAAATAAATAAAGAATATGTAAATATATCTTATATTTTCTTTTCACACATTCTTACAACAATTTTTTCCCGTTTACGTTTTCATAATTCTTGTCTGGCATTCAATTTGCGCCCATTTAAAAGCAAAGTCAACGGTCTCATTGGCCAAAAATAAATTCAAGAAATATGGGATAGCCGCTGGGTATTTCACCAACAGCTTCACATGTCATAAAGATGCTCAAAAAGTAAACTCATGGTATGTTTGTATATGCTTAAGGCTACCAATCGGCCGGCAACCGGTTTCTGCGTTCTTCTTCCAGTTTCGAGAAGGCCTAAAGAACTCGATTATTTTCAATTGTGAAAGTCCTCAGTGAGTAGTACGCCTCCTCCTACCTGTTCCCACATTTTGATGACTAAGGGGAGAGCGAAAATATTCCCTGTGACATTTTCCTGCTAGCTCATTTGGGCATTTTCCAAGAAATCGCGAGCAGCTAAATTAATCTATATTAACGCTCTAGGTTATCGAGCTGAGTGCAATGACGTATCAGCATTAAATGCAAGCTAAATGCATTTTTATGCGAACGAGGAACTAGCGTGCTAGACTACGGAAATAATTCACCATAAGAAAAAAAGAGAGAGGGTTAGTTGGAGAAAGAGAGAAAGCTAATAGAGAGAGGGAGAGAAAGGTGAACAAGCTTCAAACAACTTTTTTTCAGGAACACGGAAAGAATATTTTTTGGTTTAACTACATTTAAACAATGAAAAGTGGTTTTTATTTATTACCTAAATAAATAATACATGTTTTTCATATTTTTATAAACAACCTTTTATTTTTAAACAAAAAATGTATATTGTTAACAGTGGAATTATTTTTTCATTGTTAGTAAAATTATATCAAAAATATTTAGATACATGCAGAATAATTTATAAAAACCCATAAAGTTACTAGTTAGATATATATTTTTACAATTTTAGAAGAACATACCTTACAAAAATATAATTCTCTTTAACGATCTGTATATTAGTTTATATATGTTAAATATTTTTCTTTATAAAACATCATTAAATCTTCCATAATTTTTCTCTCTGTGCATGCCGGTAGCTTATTTACACCACTCCAACACACATACTCTTTAGAGAATGTTGTGTTTTTTTGAATTACAAAAACCACAAACTTGTTGTAAGTCTGTATAGACTGAGAACGTGAAATCCCCAACGTCCGATTGTTTGGGGAAAACGTAACGCTGGCGACCGCCACTGAGCGGCCAAACAAGTGGACCCGAGAGAATATTCGCAATTTTATTCGAATCTCTGGTCAGTTGTCCGAGAAATAGCGTGCCGAGCAGTCGCAGAACGCGCACGAGTATTAACCAAGAAACCAAAAAAAGAAATACAAAACAACACTCGAGTGATTTCCAACCAAAAGATACAGATAAAAAACAAAGAATTTAATTTAGCCTCAACGAACATACAGAAATTCTTCACTTTTAATTGCCCGAAGACGTTTTTTAACGTTTGTTATTAATTAATTGTAAAATGAGTGACCTAGAGCATATTGCACTTCAAATGGATAAGCTGCCGCTGGACGATGATAAAACTTTGGCGAGAAATCAAGTGAGTTTGTAGCTATTATTTGTTAGACTAGGGTAAACAATTGCCCATAAATCACAGCTTTGTTTATTTTGCTGATGAATTTTTCTAAAAAAAAGATTCAGTAGATATATGTACTAGATATAGCTAGTATCCGATAATTGTCGTGTAAATAGAGGGGTAGAAGATTCCCGGAGAAGATTAACATTTTTTGGAAAGAGTGGCAGCTGAAGCGGAAAAAACCCACAAGACTTAGTCATTGAAATAGATCCCCCCTTTGGAGCTTCAATAAAGATCTCTCTTTTGGGAACTTGGGGTTTTTACTTGCAACATTGCATGAACAATAACAAGTTATAGATAGCAATGTCTGGGGATTTCCAGCATTAATTATGGAAGCTGTAAAATATACGTATTGTATATTTATGTCAGTCTTGTCTTATATAATTTTAGAGAATTTAAATTGGATTTAAATAAATAATTTAAAATTCCATTAATTTTTTAAACTTCTTAGGAAAAAATTGTAGTTTTCCCCTTTCTTGAAGTCTTTGTTGTTTATATTTAAATAACCCTTATCATTTAAATATATATAAAATATATTTAAATAAATGAATCAATTAAATATATTTATAATAATAATCATTTAAATATATTTATATTGAAATAACCCTAATCATTTAAATATATTTTATATACATTATTGTAATATAATTACATTATATATGGCTTTATGCTCGATTTAAGCTCGATTATCTCCTCATTAATGTATTTTTTAACCACCACAACTAGCTTTGTCAGATAAGCGCGGCTTACAATTGATGTTTGTCCCTGTGGCTTATCTTTTGCATTTTTTTAATGCCACTGAAAATGTCATCATACATATGTATGTACACTATACAAATATTTATAAATCACATAAACTATTCAATTGCATTAATCGGAATGCAAATAATTTAGAATATTCAAGCGGAAGCTGCGCTGTTTACAAGCTTGATTTGCATTCTTAAACAATAACTTTACAGTTTGGTACGAAACATGTTAATATTCAGGAAATGTTCTCATTTACATTTCTATAGGAAAATATCAACAATCACAACAATGGCGATGCAATCGATGGACGTAATAATGTACGAGTGCCCCGAGCAGGTTCGTATTCCAACTTACTTGTTTATTTCTGACAAAAAAAAAGGAAAACAAAAACTAGAATCCATTTTTCTGTGTGCTTGTCTATATCTACTATATGTTAAACGCTCTTGTGACTAATGGTGCTTAAAACCGCAATCTTTAATCTTTACAATTAATGTAAACCGCATTGTTGTGTGTAAGTAACATAAGCCTCAGGTAAAAATTTAATATTGATGGCTTTTATTTATTATTTAACAGTTCCCGAAACGGATGACGATGACGACGATCGTCCCTTTGTTAAAGATGGGAGTGGTAATCCCGGTGTGGACGATGGTCTCCTTGGAGGCAACGCCGGTGGTGGGGTCACTGTCCTCATTCCCAACGGAGGAGGCGGCAGACGTCCCAGTTTCTCCTTTCCGGGATACAATGGAACATCGGGTGTTGTGACCATTGACGGAGTGGAGACTCCAGTTCCCGATGTCAATGCATATCAGCACAAGAAGACCCTGGCCCAGGGTATGATGGACCTGGCCCTGCTTTCGGCAAATGCCAATCAGCTGCGTTATGTACTGGAAACGAATACTCAGCATCCGTACTTTTATCCCAGTATGATATTCATCTCACTCAGCATTGTATTTCAGGTAAGAAATATGTATTTTAAAATCCGAATATATGTAGAATCAGAAAAGAAAATATATAGTATCTTAAAAGGCATTTGTTTTCATTAGAAAAACTTTTGTTTGGTTTTTCAGCAAGAATCTAAACTAATTTAAACTTATAGACTCACAAGCTGTTTTCAAGTGTTTATCAGAAAATGTTTATACGATAAGATAATAAAATTTGTATAAATATACAAATCCCGGTTTCTTGCAAAATGATTTATGACTTTAGGAAACACAAAGAGACAATGGCCTACTGAAAAAAAGATTACTAAAAGAGTTTAGCAAATACTATATATATTTTTTTAAATTAACAAACAACAAAGCTAAACTGTGCTTAGTATATTCTTAATTTTAAGCATTTATTTTTGGCATTATTGATATTTATATTTATTTGATGCTTCATTGCAGATTGCTGTTGGCGTGGGACTTATTTGGAATGGCCGGTACAACATTAAGAACGAGCAAGACATCTGTCGGGCGAACAGAGTCAACAATTACACAGTCATCGGCATTTTTATTGTGACAGTGGTCAATGTCCTGATATCGGCCTTTGGCGTGGCATCAGCACCTGTTGTCGTTAATACTACTTAGTTCAGGATCTGCTTTTATATGTGTAGATTCCTTTAGAAATTAGTATTTAGCCAGTTAAGCACAATCACATCTTTAGGAAATACTCACAGCCTCACCTCACACCGGTTAGATTTTTGTTAAAATTCACACAAGCGCCTCATTTTTATACATGTAACAACTGAAATGTGATAAATAAAATGAATCCCATAAAATAAAATTAATGCAAAGAGAGCATTTTGTCGAAAATAAATTTTTTAAGATTTTATTTTTATCTTTAAGATATAAAAAATAAAGAATAAAATTAAAAATGCAAATTGAAAGTGTTTTATTCTCTTAAAAATAATAAATATTTATTACTGCTTATCATTAGTTACACACTGTTAGGGGAATACAAAATTAAAGTTAAATGTATATTTTATTTTTTAAATTACCCGCCAAACTATCGCTTAGATTCTCCGATTCCTGATCAACACTTTCACAGCTCCAAAAATCCCTCCGAACCTTTTCAACACTACAACTGAAACAAGCTGGCAGCCCCAACAGCTGTTGCTGGTTCGACTACAAAAATATAAATTTGTTGAAAATTTCAGCTTTTCCGGCTAAAAACGCTGTTTTAAGATGGCCAAGATTATCAAGGCGGTAAGTCAATATAAATATAAATAAAGGACTATCTGATGTGTAAGGATAAGAGGTTTTAGCTGTACGTTTAGTTAAATTCCGCTAGTTGTTATGGTTATGTCATCGCTTCCTTCTTTGCAGTCCACGGGCTTAACCGGATTGGCCGTGTCCACCAATCCCCACCATACGCTGAGTGCTCTGTATGGCAAGATCCTGCGTGCAGTGTCCAAGATGCCACAGGAGGCCAACTACAGGAAGTACACTGAGCAATTGGTCAAGCAACGCGCCGATGCGGTGGCAAAGGTTTGATTATATCCCTCTTAAATCCTCAAAAATATCTCATTTAATACTATGTAATCGTTTTAGAACAAGGACATTTCTGCCCTGGAGAAAGCCGTGGGCTGTGGCCAGGTTGAGGAGCTCATTGTCCAGGCCGAAAACGAGCTAGTGCTGGCCCGCAAAATGCTGGGCTGGAAGCCTTGGGAGAAGCTAGCCCAAGCGGCACCCGCCAAGCAATGGGACTGGCCGCCCGCACAGATCATGGAGCCCAAGGTTTAGGAGGTCTGCTGCAGTCCTAGTCCCCACTTAGTACTAATTAATCTACGGCAAATAGAAATGAGAGAAGAGAGAGAGAGCGAGCAATAAATCCGTTGATAAGCCAGCTGCAAAATCAACAACCAAATTACAAAGCCTCCGATTATTATTCTCGAGCCAGGCATCGGTTCAGTTTGTTTTCACCATGCGTGCACTTCGGTACCTCCTGCTTCTGCTGCTCGTTGTTTCCAGCGCCTTTGTGGCCTCCTCCGCTCCTCGCCACCGCCGCCAGATCGATCTGACGCTCTCCGCGGAGCATGACGACAAGGACGATGAGACGGAACTGGCCCTGGAGGCGATAGCTGGCCTGTGGCAGAGTGCCGACAGTCGTACCAAGGTGGATGGATCCGCCAGCTTGGTGCATCGCACCCTGGGCGGCACGCAATCGGGTATGGGCGGCACAACCAAATATCAGGCTCGCTTACACCTGCACCATGACTATGCTAAGCCAAATGCGTATCCCTCGTAATCCAAGGTTCCGAGCAGGACTTTCGTCTGGGACTGCGTGTTACCTTCGATAGGTAAACAGAACCGCCGGGATGGGAGTTCCAGACAGAGGCCCCGTGGCTGAGGGAAATCGCTCGATTGCGTGTAGACGATAACATTTTGACCTTCCCAGCTCCAGTCCAGTTCCAGCTGCTGCTTGTAGAGAGAACGTTTGTGAAAATACAATATTTTTAATACCCGCATATTGTTTGCTTTATTGATTCCGTTTTTTTTCAACCGTGAAGGCAGCAGCGCAACAACTTTCAGCTTAAGATTACAAATTACAACAACGAATTTTTGCACAACAAATGGGGGGAGTTCAATGGGGATGAGAGGGAGGAGGAGGAGGATCAGGAGGTGGTTAATATAAATACAAAGCCATTCCTTAAGTATAAATGCCATTAGTCAACGTGGTGGTAGGGGCAACGGGTCTTTTAATTGGCATGGATCACCAAGGAGAAGTGGTGGGCCTAAGGTAGGTTTATTTATGGGGAGTTTCAAGAGTTATTTATTACTGGAAACTATGGGTAGAGTTCGATTTGTTGGCGGTTTCAAAAGAACCAAAAGAACACAATATTTTAAAGTCTCTTTTTTAAATTGAACTAATATTTTAGAAAATAAAGTCTTATTTTCTTATAAAATTTAAAAGTTTTTTTTTCAAAATAAACTAGGTTTTCAATTAGTTTTTAAAAGTCTTGAATGAAATTTGTTTTAAGAATTTGATTACACTTAAAAATGAAAGCTTTTTCTTTCAGAAAATATGAAATTAAAGAACCATTTCTTTAATTTGTTAAGAACCTTTAAATAAATATTCTAAAAGAATACAAAATAATATTTTTTTCATGAATTCTAATAGCAAGGTTTCTGTTAAGGTAAATTAAGCTAATACACTAAGCTCAATATATGCATAAAAAATAAATAAAAACTATATTTTCCTATTAAAATAAACAAACCACAACCCGTAGTTTCCAGTTTAAAATCTCTTTCAGAAACTCATCCAAAAAACCCCCTTACTTACCACCCACAAATCTTGGTAACAACTACTGCCTGGACCCGTCGGCCCCTTTTGAGGTTAATATCATTGCACCCTGGTTGGGAGTGTCGTCCTTTTATCCTTGCACCTTTCCTTAGTTCAGGATGACGGGCACACCCTGGTTGGCCTGCTCTGTGAGCTCCTTGACCACAAAGTCACGGAACTCCTGGTAGGCCACATCAATGTCCACATTGTTGATGATCTTGTGGAAATTGCCCTCCGTTAGCCCGTAGTCCAGCTCCACCTGGGCGGCATTCAAGCGCTTTCTCAGACTCTCCTCCGTCTCAGAGCCACGTAGCCGTAGTCTGCGCTCCAGCTCCTCGATGCTAGGTGGATTGTTAAAGATGAGAATCGGATTGAGATCCGTTCGTCGGATCTGCTCCACGCCCTTCTGTTCGATGTCCAGAATACAGACCCTGCCCTGGGCCTGAATTTCCCGCACGGCTGCCTTGCTGGTTCCATACAGATTCCCCGAGAACTCGGCGGTTTCGATGAACTCGTTGCCGGCGATGGCGGCCTCCATTTCTGGACGTTCCACGAAATAGTAGTGGACGGCATGCTCCTCGCCTTGACGCGGCTTCCGCGTGGTGTGCGAGATGCTAAAGCCAAAGGTATTGGGAAAATCGGCAAAGAGGCGTTTCAGGAGCGTGCTCTTGCCGGACCCAGAGGGGCCGCAGAGGACGAGGGGGCGTGGTCCCGCGGCGGACATCTTCTTGCTCGTCAAGGTCGCTGCCGTGTTGCTGCTGCTGCTGAGCGCGCGGTTTACAATGAACAGAAAGCTTATCATCGCGTGGCCTTATATTTGTCGTTGCTACCAATACAAGAATAATTGCTAAAAAAAGCTGGTTTTGTTCTTGTTTTTCGGTGTTTCTTTTTTGTTGTTCTTTTTTTAGGCTAATTAAAGAGGGACCAAAAACACTGGCCAAACTAAAGGATTTTCTCCAACCTAGAAGCTGGTCACACTTACGAACACTAAGCAAGCAGTACAACTGTTCTTGGTAAAGCAGTTCACACCAGTGCTGGAAAATCCTTTCAGTGTTGCAAAGCTCTGCCTTGCCCGCCATTGACACAAATTCGAATCTGAAACTGGGACACCAGGCTAAGGTTAATGCATTCAAAAGACAAACAACGCACTTCAACAGGAAACTAAAACTCCGGCTCTAAGTCAACTAGCAAGGGGCGTGGTCAATATGGGGGCGTGGGCCTGGTGCATGGCTAATGCTTTAGCTGTCTGGCGGGTAAAAGGCCACGGGCACGGAAATTCCGGCCACAGTCTCCTCCGGAATGGCCAACTACTATCGCCGCAAGAAGCCCGATGCGGTATTCCTCAACGCCAAGCCCCTGAATAGCGCCAATGCCCAGGCCTATTTGTATGGAGTACGCAAGTACTCGATTGGATTGGCCGAGCGCCTGGATGCGGACTACGAGGCGCCGCCGATGGACAGGAAGAAGACCTCGGATAGCACCGCCTCCAACAATCCGGAATTTATCCCAGTGAGTTTGGAGTTCTATTTGTAAAGAATTTGTTTAAAGGAAATGGGAATAGAGTGTGTTTTACAGGAACATTTCTCCTGTCAACTGGTTCCTACGGATTATTGGCGTCTTGCCCATCGTTAGACGTGGTCCTGCCCGTGCCAAGTTTGAGATGAACTCAGCTCCTTTCATTTACTCTGTGGTTTTCTTTGTGCTCCTGGCGGTGAGTTAGAACGGAAACTCCATAAAGTCTAGAAAGTTATTTAATCCTTAATACACAGTGCTATGTGGGATATGTGGCCAATAATCGCATCCATATTGTGCGCTCCCTGAGCGGACCCTTCGAGGAGGCGGTGATTGCTTACCTTTTCCTGGTCAATATCCTGCCCATTATGATCATACCCATACTGTGGTGGGAGGCCAGGAAAATAGCCCGACTCTTCAACGACTGGGATGACTTTGAGGTGCTCTACTACCAAATCTCTGGCCATAGTTTGCCCCTTAATCTGCGACAGAAGGCCGTCTACATCGCCGTGGTGCTGCCCATTCTCTCGGTTCTATCGGTTGTCATCACTCATGTAACTATGTCGGATTTGAACATCAATCAGGTTGTTCCTTATTGTATCCTGGACAATCTGACGGCCATGTTGGGTGCCTGGTGGTTCCTCATCTGCGAGGCCATGAGCAATACGGCTCACCTGCTGGCGGAGCGGTTCCAGAAGGCTTTGAAGCATATTGGACCTGCTGCCATGGTGGCGGACTACCGGGTATTGTGGCTTCGCCTGAGCAAGTTGACCCGGGACACGGGCAATGCCATGTGCTATACCTTTGTTTTTATGAGTCTGTATCTCTTCTTCATCATCACTCTATCGATTTACGGTCTGATGTCCCAGTTGTCGGAGGGATTTGGCATCAAGGACATAGGACTAACCATTACGGCTCTTTGGAACATTGGACTGCTGTTCTACATCTGCGATGAGGCTCATTATGCTTCGGTGAATGTGCGAACTAATTTCCAGAAAAAACTCCTTATGGTAGAGCTGAACTGGATGAATTCGGATGCCCAGACGGAGATCAACATGTTTCTCAGGGCAACCGAAATGAATCCCTCAACTATTAACTGTGGCGGTTTCTTCGATGTTAACAGGAGTTTATTCAAGGGTCTGATAACCACAATGGTCACCTATCTGGTAGTGTTGCTCCAGTTCCAGATCAGTATTCCCACCGACAAAGGTGACTCGGAGGGCAGTAACAATATCACCGTGGTGGATTTGCTTATGGACAACTTGGATAATGACATGACCCTGATGGGTTCCTCCACCACTCGAAGTACAACAATAGGCACTAGTAGAACCACAATGGCACCATCGATTTCCAAGCCAAAAGGCAGGAAGGGTTAAGGAAAATCAAATATTTAAGTAAACAAAATAATGTGAAACAAAATATATACTTGTAGTTGCGGCCAAAAAAATAATAAAAGCACTAAAAACTTGTTCCTAGATTTTAAAGTAAACATATTCAAGGCAATGTGAAACATTTTTTAAAGCTTGTAAGTCTGGTAATTCATTTTAAAACAATTATGTTACCCATTATTGAATATTTAATATATACAAAGTCAAATATATTTTTTATATTTGCACTTTTATTTGATATTCATATTCTTTTCAGTTTTGTTTTGTGCTTAAAAAATTTCAAGTTAGAGTAAATTAAGGCCAATAATAGTTAACAAATAATTTTGTAGCTATTTAAATTTAATTTCTAAACAATTTTAAAAGCTTTTAAGTTAAAAAAAATCTACTTTAACTTTAATTTAACTCAACTTGCGGTAGCTCAGATATTATAGTCTAGGATTCATTGTTCTTTTTAACATATCTTTTTCTCTATTTTAAACATTTTAAAATTAACTTCGTTGCTACCATTGTATTCAAGTGCTGAAGTGAGTAACGCGGCTTACCGACTTTAATATTTAGTTCTACACAAAAATAGTTGCATTTTATATTGCCGGCAAACGATCCCACAAGCTCCCCACGATTTCAGGCACTGCCTGCTGGGGATATAGACGATTTATCTGTTATATCTGTTAATATGCCCCTCGGTCCATATCCATTGGCTATCTAAAATAGTATCTTTGCTATATCCATATCACACTCGGTTTTGCCATACAGAAACTGCAAGGCAAGTTGCAATCAAGACACCAGATGGGGAAGTTCCAAACAAAATTCTATATCTCTAGGATCAGGGACTTAGCACTGTCCATCTGGAGACTCGGTAAGGATGTGTTTGTAGCCATTGCTGCCCAGATACATGTGCTCGCGTTTGAAGTGATAGGGTATCTATAAGATAGATTTATATATGAGATTTTTGGTACAAGGATTTAAATATAGTTGCCAACTTACGGCTCCTGGCGCTGGACAGGGAATAGCCACAGTGGCTATCTCCCGCAGTTTGTTCATGGTCCGCAGGCTCTGGTAGAAGCTGTGCATCACATACCACTTGCAGTAATCCATGCAGATCATACTATAGCAGATAATAACTGTAAAATAGAGAAAGTATCTTAAAAAAATATTCCAATATTTCATAAATTATTTCCCACTCACAGTAGGGAACTTGGCCGCCCAGAAACTGCGCTACTTTGGAGTCCCTCAGCATAAACACCAGAGCTCCCAGAGCAATCATCAGCAGGAACTCCACAATCAGCCAGGGTATAATCAAGCCAGGACGATTTTTGTAGACCCCAAAGAACAGGGATATGGCACTCAGGGCATAGGTTCCAGCAATGCCTGCCATCACATAGAGCACATTCTCAGTGGCAGCCGCCAGTTGAGCTGCTGTCTGCAGTCGCAGATCGTTGTGAAATGGTGACATGTTATAGAAGCCATTGTCCTTCTGGTCCAGGATATCCAGCTCCAGGACATGGCACATCTGCTCGGCATGAGCCAGGCCCAGAAGCACCAGAAAGAGGGCACAATGGGAGATCAGCTGTGGGAGAAAAAGGAGAGGGAATGTATTGGTATTTATATATAATTTTAATATTTATCTACATAATAATAAATAATATATTTGTATAATTTAATCAAATTTAATAAAAAATGATCATCAAAATAATACATTTCAGCGTAAACGAAACTCGGAACAGCCTGGCCAACGATCTCCCCAAGTAGCTACCCCTTTGCATTCAGCGATAACCGGCTGCGTGCCATATAATTCCCAACCACTTCAGGCAGAACTGGCCATGACTTCGGCTGTGGCTGCCGCTTAAAATTTAAAAAGGGCGCTCGTCCTGGCACGTTCCCGATCACGGAGCTCAAGTGCAGACGCATTGCGCCGCAGGAGCGTCTCCTTCGCTGCCCCCTCTTACCAGGGGGGTGGCGGGGGCGTGCGTTCCATTGCCGCCTTTGATGGCTCCTTGCGCGCCCAGTGGGGTATGGCTTTGCATATCCAGTGCGTAATTTTTGTCTTTGGGGCAGGCGGCTGCACCTCGAATGGGTCCGCTTGGATTGCTCGGGGATTTCACAGTCTCCCTGCGTGCCAGTGGTCCTGTGCGCTGCGCCCCGCCTTATAAATGAATCTTGATATTCTTAAATAAGGATTACTTTTAATTATTTGAATATTGATAAGAGGGAATTGATATTATCTCCTTCATATAGAACTTATTTCTATAAAATATTTATATTTTTTCACACTTATAGAAAGTTCCTAATTTATGATTTTCCTTCAACAACACCTTGTTTTCCAGATTTAAACACAGTTTTTCCTACATTTTCCACTCACCAACTGATAGATGCTGGTCAGCAGGGCCGTGGTTCTCAGATTCCTGGGTGAAACCGGAGCCATTAGCATTTCCCAGGTGCGACGACAACAGCATTTCCATTTGCAACCAGCGGCGGACGCCGCACTCACCGACGGCAGCAGCATTTTCCAAGGAGTTTTCTCTGGTTTTTCTCCAATCAATTTATGGATTTTTCCCGCTTTCGTCGCAGCTAATCAGTTGAGGAATGCGTCGCAACTGTTTCCGCGGCTGTTTCGTCATGCAATTGGATCGAAAATATCCAAGGGTGGGGTCTGCTGGCGGTGACCTCGCCAAAAGGGGGTGGGTTAGGTGTGTTGGCACCCACGCAAAACAAACTTTCCGGGAGCTTTGGCCTGTGGTTTGGGCCAAACTGCACTGGTGAACTACCGAAAAAAAATGTGAGAATAGAAGGACAAGGTCTGTCAAATGTTTTGACTCGCTAAAAAGCTTTTTCGCTAGTGTTATGAGGGGGTTTATGGAAGGGTATCTTAGCTATTAGGTAAGGTTTGATTTGTTTTATAGTTTAAAAATTGTTTAAAAATAATAAAATTTCTTATAATGTGTTTTGGCTAATTTTAATAATTTTTTTTACATATTTTTTTATAGAATTTGTGAATTAAAATACAGAAAAATAATTTGGAAATGTTTTATAACATTATATTTTTATATATTAATTTTTTATATATATATTTTTTTTAATACAATTTACCTTAAAGGGTGTATAAATCTTCGTCTTGAGCTGATTATATCAAACTTAGTAAACTTTTTATTGGGGGTTGTTTTCCTCTTGAAACCGCGCAGATGTTTATCGCCCTCAAAGCAGCGAGCTTTTTGCTTTTCAAAGCTTCCGCCAGAGTTGCCACTCATCTGCCAGACCTTAAGCAATTAAAGTTGGCTCGGGACTTCCCCTTTTCCCCTACTGTCGCCTCTCTTGACCGATCCCCATCCATTGGTATGATAAATTTTTGCATTTTAAAAGTCAATTTACACTGGAACTATAAAAATGTAACATAAATTCTGCCAAAGCAGGCCATAAAACTCCAGCAGTCGGCGCAGAAAGAGAATCAAAGTCGTGTCTTTGCCACTGGGCAACCAGGCAGGCAAACCAGCAGAACCAAGGAATCTTCTCATCATCATCATCAATGATCATTCTACACTCGGAGAATTAAACTAAATGACAGGAAAAATAACATAAACCTAGCTTGAATTTAAAAGAAGCTTGTTGAACTTAATTAAAAATATTTAAAAAGTTTTCAAACTCTTTTTGTTATTGAAAAAATAACTCTTTAACTTCTTCTTGATTTTTTCCCAGTGCCTGGACTGGGGTCTTATGGCGCTCCCTCTCAGAGTTGGAAGCTACTTGTGGGCCTAATTGATTGTTTTTCTACGAGCTTGGAGCTGGAAGCTCGAAGCTGGCGACTTCTGGTGAGGATCTCTGGCTTTAGCCGGCACCAGGATTGGTACCCGGGATCATCTCGACTCACAATGTTGGAGCCTATTCCGGCGAGATGATGAAGACCTCAGGGGCAATATATGGCCGAGTGCGCTGTTGTTAGCGGCTTGTTATCATTGGGCGTGTTTTATTAACTTTTAAGCTGCCATACACGCGAGGGGCCATAAAAAGTGCAACTGCAGAGAAAACTGCAAAAGTCAATTAAAAATTTTTTACATTTGTTTGCACACAGAACGGAACGCGATTTCGGTTTCTGTTTCTTGTTTCCATCCTGGCGCGATAATCATAACTGCAAAAAAGTAAGAAAACTACGCGCAGGCGTCGCCCGTCAATAATTTATGGCCCCCGAAAGGAGGGCCATCAAGGGGGTTAAGTGTGTATAGGAGGGTGCTTGGGGTACAGGTGAGCTGCTGGGGCACAGGTGAGCCGGGTAGCCGGCAGGCTGGTGTATTGAAATATCATCTCGCAACCATTTGCCGTTCAATTTGCGTTCGCAACGCTCTTTTGATTGGTTTTTCCAGCCCATCGCCCTCCGTTCTCCGGCGGCGATCCTCGCGATTCCACTACAAATTGATTGCCTTAAAGTAACTTGTAAAATGTATCTAAGAGATGCACGCTGAGAAAAGAAATCTGTTTTAAAAAGAAATCATAAACGATTGTTTTTTAGGGCTAATAGACCGTTAAAATAAGACATCTTTTTTATACACAATACAAACCAAATAGACACAGACTTTTTTGGCTTGCTTAGCCCTAGTTTAAGGTCAGAACCATTTGGGAATTATATAAGTGGAACACAAAAGACGCCCAAGGTATGCTTTATTTTTAAAAATTTTTGTTTTCATCTTCTTTTTAATATAATTATTAATATTCATAAATTTGTTTTAAACCCACTTTATCCTCACAATATAAATTGCTTTTTAAAACACCATTACTTTTCCCCAAGTGTAGACTTCCCTTGGTGTTGTTGTGGTCTTCCTGCCGCTTCCTGGGCTCCTCTTTCAGCAAAAAACAGAAGCAACATTACAAATGTGTGGCGTTATTGCCACGGGGGAGGAGTCTGGAGTCGGGAGTCAGGAGCATCGTCTTCTTTTTGATTAAAAAGAGGAAAAAGGCCAGAGGAGTGGGAGCTGAAATAGGAGTTGCATTCGAAGTTGGAGTTCGTGATGGGAGATGGGGGCTGGTGGACTGGCGTTGGACTGACCAAAAGCAATCGACGTTGTTAACAAGCATTTCAGCGCATGACAATTGGCATGCACACCTCCGGGCCATTAATATGCAACCGATGCTGACACATTTGGAGCTCAACTCAGTTGCAACTATCCAACAAGGTGAGGGGTTTTCGTTCGGTTATTTAATCACAGAAAATCCTACGAACATAAATAACATTTCCCCGACTTATTTGCACAATTTGTTTGCCTGTTTTGACAGTCCGGGTTTGCAGGCATTTTCGGATAACTTCGCTTAGGATATATGATATGAAAGTTGCAGAGGAGGAGGAGATTTCAGAGAAGATTGCATCGCGCAGTTGATCTTAGGAGTAAGAAATGCAATTGCTCTGGCATTTAATGGGGTTCTGAAAGTAATTAATCGGAATGGAATCGAATTAATAGGGGAATAAGGAGGGGGTATATTAATTGCAGGAGTATGTAGGTCTTTAAAATAAATAATTGCTTTTAAGATTTTACTAAAGGAAATCTATACTACCGATTAATCTGTTAGGTCTTTTGCTAGATATTTAGAATACTGAGCTTTTTCTTTAGTTTTAAACCTTATTAAAACATTAAGAATCCCGAATGTATCTTTAAATGTTTTCTGCAAACGAAAGCACTCTTTCTCCCTCTTTTCAGATTCATATTTCACCAAACCCTTCACATCCTTCCCTTCCTATCAGTTTCATAATTTCGCTAAGCATTTTCGCACCTCTGACTGAATCCTATCCCCAATCCAAGAATTGTCACGTTTCAGGATTCGCATTTTGACGGCAAATATCAATTGTAGCACATATTTGCATAGGCCAAACATGGACGGGAGGCTAGGATCTTTCCCAAATTATCAAAGGGGAGGTAGGAATGTATTGTCATCTCAACGTTTTGGGGATACATTTACACATGACTGACTTTTGTCGCGGATTTTTGCGGTGTGGCTATGATGAAGATGTTGCTTGTGAGTTGAGATTAAAATTTAACTTTAGCGATGCTTAAATTCTATTTTTAAGAATATATTAAGGAAATGAGAAATATTTTAAACATATTTATTTAAAATAATTTGTTTCTTGTCTTATTTTCAATTTTTGAACAATTATTTTTGATCAACAAAAATCTCGGAAAATGTACAAATAAACCATATTATTTTCCATATTTTTGCATTCCAGAAATGTAAAAATAATACCTAATCTTTCTAGTAAAAAGGACAAATTGCCAGCACTGACATTACACCCCCTCTTCAGCAGCAACATCAAACCCAGCAGCAACATCAAAACATCAGTTGCTGCAATGGCAAACAAACGAGTGAGAAAGCCCTCACCCACTCACTCGAATCTCAAGGGTGTGTTCAATTGTGTCAATTTAACGCCTTTTATGGCACACCAACCGCCGTTGTTACCTCCCCCTTGGCCCACTTTGGCACCCCATGTTAGCACCCCCGTTTCTGAATGAGTTGCTGCTGCTGCTGCTGCTGCCGTTGCACGTTGGGCATATTAATTATTGCATGGCCAACGGATGATTCAAATAGATCGCTGCGAGCTGCTAGCTTCTAGCTGCAACTGTTGTTTAACCCACTCGATGGCACAAGTGTTAATTATCCCTCCATCTGGGGTATATCGGGTGTTCGAGTATTTGCAAAATGCATGCTCGCTTTACGCCGGCCAAACACGATTATTAGTAGTTGCCTGTCTAAATATTGGAAATTGACAATGAGCAGCAGGCGCTGCTGCTTAAATGGTTTATAGATGGCATCCGAAAGGATGGATTGCTCACATCAAGGATGCAGAGCAAACAGCCGGGTTTGCTGGCAAGGAAGAAGGAAGCTTCTCGGTTGCACTTGTGGGCGGGGTTTGTTAACTGGATTCGTAATTAAATTGGTAGTTGCACAAGGCCCTTACTTGGACTCAAATATGGTTTAGGAATCTGCCTTTGAATTTAACAATTTAATTTAGGTTTGGTTTAAGATAAACCTGGACTTTTGAGATAATTTACAAGTAGGAGATTTGGGAAGGAATTTTAAGATCTTGAAACGGATATTTTCTAGGGAATATTTTATGGTCTTAGTTAGACTTATAAATTAGGCTTACATTGTTATAAATACCCCAAGAATACGTGTACATTTATAGAAAAGGTTCATTAGAATATATAGTTTATATTCCCACAGGATAATATTTATTAGAGTCTCTCTATTTACTGATTCCTTAGCCAAAATTAGGCAATATTTCCACATATCCCAAACTGCCCAGTGGCTATACATGTAATCAAAGATATCCCAAGTCCCAGTAAATCCTGTAAATTATACAATTCATAGGCTTAAAGCATTGGGAAAAGGAGCAGCGGCAGTCGCGCTTGCCTGGCAAATATCCTTGATATCATTTAGTCAACTGGAAAAAATTCAATCAGCATACTTGGCAAATATTCAACAACGCTCTGGCTCTGCCTCTGCCTGGGGTTGGGGATAAGGATGAGGATGAGGCTGAGGATGGAGAGGAGGATGTGGATGTGGATGTCGATGACGATTGTTTGACATCCCAAAGGGGGTGGCACACGGTACACGGCGGGTGGGGCTGCATAAATCAATAGCAAATAAATGCTGATACGCTGAAAGTTCGTCTTGGGATGCTTTCGGCTGAAACAAAAAAACACTCGAAGCGGAAACGAAAAGAACACAAAAAGAGGAGCAAAAATTCGCATTCGATAATTGAATTTTCCGTGGCGTGGAGGAATAGGAATAGGGAAAAATGTCCAAAAGAAAAGCACCAGAGGGGGCGTGGACTCCGAGGGTGGTGGTGGTGTTGCGAAGGACCCAGCAGCGTGTCCAGCGATGCATGCGTCGCACGTAGCCCGGAGGAGCAGCCAGGCTAAGGGAGGATGAGAAGAAGTCAAAGGAGCAGCAGCAGGATGAGGAGAGCTGAGGTCGCTGGGTGCCTGGAACTGGTAGCTGCTCCAAGCTGCTCCCATATTATGTGCACAATAAATAGACGTGATCAGCATGAACAAGGTGAGGGAGCAGCTCGCTGTAGCTGTCGTTGTCCTTCTCATCTTCCTCCTCGTCCTGCCTTTTTCCTTCTTTTCCTAGGGAGCCGTCCTCGCGCTTGGCTGAGCGGCCACATCGCTGGCTGCATGCTGACAAGAGGAAAACACTAAGGAAAAAATGCTCTGAGCAAATTAAGAAAATAACTAGCAAGTCTTGTTAAATGATATTTAAATTGTTAAAGCACATTCCCTTTAAGAATTAAATAATAGAAAAATAATATTATATTCATTAAAATTACGACGAGTTTTCTAACATTTTTAAACCCTTTTTATTTTGGCTAGTATTCAAAGCCTTTGCTTTTTTGCCAAGTGCAGGGACTTGGAGCGCCGAAATCCCCGAGTGGAAAGCATTGGCAGGACGAGGATTTTGGGACTGAAGGAGCCCCGGCGAAGGAAGCACTTGAGAGGATGTTGACTGAGTTTTTCCTCAGCTTCTTCTTTTTGCCGACAGTTTCCGGCTTTTGTTGCACGAAAAGTGCTCGACGGGGTCCTTTGTGTGTGCGTCTCTCGGTGTCTGTGTGAGCCCTCCGAGGGGTTGGCTAAGTATGCCACCCCCCCAACCGCCCTCCCTTTTTACCCCCGAAAAAGATGTTGAAACTTCCGAAAAACAAGGCGCCGCTAAACTTTTTTTATGCTAACTTACTTTGTAGTTTCTTCTTATTTGCAACTTTGATTTTTGTTTATTTTCGCTGGCAAGGAGCCACCCCCGCAGAGCGAGCAAAAAAGAAAAAAAAAAAAAAAGGGAAGCCGAAGAGCTTCAGCCCCAAGGGTGGCTTGGGATACGCAACCCCCAGAAAGAGAGGGTCTGTGACAGAGCGAGACGGTTGAAAAATGGCGGCAAGCAAGGCAGCTTCAAGTAGCAGGAAAATTTCTTGACACGGAAAATTTTCTTGGACTTTGTTTTTCATTGCTTTTTTGCCATTTTCTGTCTTCTCTTCCGTTCACTTTAAAATGCGCCATTTTCTTGTTTGCTGACCCAGGCCTAACCATCGGCCTCGTCCTGGTCTCCCCCCCGATATTCCAAGCGGAAGTTTTATGAATTTTCTACAAAGCAGCCAAGTTTTTTCCCCTTGGGTTTCACATTTTCTTCTTTATCATTTTTCTTTGCAGGAAAATTTCTATCTTGCTGTGGAATCACTGCAGTGTGAATAATGACAAAAAGCAGAGGAAATTGTTGCTGTTGCTGCGTCAGGAAATATTCATAAAAAAAGAAAGAAGAAATCATCAAGAAAAGTCTTTTTCAAAGGGCAGCCAAGAAATGTGACAAGAACTTGATGGTTTGCCATGCGGGTTGGTTACAAAATTTCAAACATTTCTTCTTAGTTTGGGGGACAATTAAAATAAACAGGAAAAAAATTCAACCTAAGGGTGTCAACCCTTTTTTTGGTTGGTGGAAATTAACATCACCTAATGAAGTTATTAGGGGCGTCAATGAAGGTCAACGAATTGACATTTAATTAAGTGCGAGGCAGCCCGCACCCAGAAATGATCTTTTAATTGTGGAGCACCTAATTTCGGCTACAATCATCATTTTCTTTTTAGAGTTTTATATTTTTGAGGACTGTCAATTGACGGACCGTGAAGCGGAAAGTGTTTCCATGTGTCATTAGGGGAGTTACATGTGTTTTGAAAGTCAGAACAAGTCATTAAGCTTGACATAAGGTCTTAAGTTGGCAGAGATCAAGAGATATATTATAGTTAAATATTATAAATAATTATGAAGAAAACGGGAACTATCATAATTCCTAATTAAGAAATTCAGCAAGTCATATATTATATTTATTTCTAAAGAATTAATTTCATTAAAACCAAACTAATGTTTATTAAAATATTAACACTCAACTTGAGCTTAAAGTTTATGCTTTGCTCTATTTATAAATATATTTTTTTATTATTTTGGTTGCCTTTCTCAGGCGAATTAGCATAAATTATGCACGCCCACTTGCGAATGCAGTTCGTGCGTGTGACCCTCTCCTCCCCCCCGTTTTCATGACGCCCCTTTGCACGTGCCATTTTCCATTTCCCACTGGCAGGTGAGGCGACGCACAATTAAGCGTCAAGTGGCAGGACCCAGGGATGCCACTGCCTTTCCCCCCCACCCAGAAGGAGGTGGTCGGTTCTCAAGGACTCCCCGCGTAGTTTATTGAATTTTCATATTTTGTGCCTGCGACTCGCTCAACTATGTAAAGTGGATTTGGTAAACGAATTAGGCATCTCGCTGGCTCGAAACTTTGGCCAAACAAACAACTCGGCAGTAGGGCTTGAAAAAAGGCTATACAAAATATATATATGCCACGCCCCCAGGACTACCAACTGCCTTGCTTCTCAGCGGGAGTTTTTAGCTTTGAGAAAAATGAGAAAAAAAGGAAGCTAACACTGAGAAAATTATTTAAAATACAGAAATATTTATATAAAAAAGGAAATTATTTGTATACCCTTGCAGGGTATTATAATTTCAGTCAGAAGTTTGCAACGCAGTGAAGGAGACCTTTCCGACCCTATAAACCATATATATTCTTGATCAGCATCAACAGGGGAATCGTTCTAGATATGTCAGGAAGAAATCGATTTTTTGGCCATTTTTGCAAAATTTTATAAGGGGTTACATCATTAAAATTTTTGATTTTGATAAAAAATTGAATTTTCAAAATTTTTAAATGAAGTATGCAGATTTATTAACTGTAGAAAATCTTGCACAGAACAGTTTTCCGATTTAAAATGAATGCTCTTTTGGCCGAGTTATGATTTTTTTAATTTAAAAAAATCAAGAAGTTTTTTTAATATAAAAAATCCGATTTTATAATACAAAATAATGTTTTTCTAAGTCAAGGAATCATTTCCGACCCCATAAACCATATATATTCTTGATCAGCATTAACATGCGAATCTTTCTAGACACGTCCGGAAGAAATCGATTTTTTGCCATTTTTGCGAAATTTTATAAGGGGTTACATCATTAAAATTAGCAAAAATGGCCAAAAATTTTGATTTTTTAAAATTTTAAATTTGGTATGCAGTTTTTTTAAATTAATAAAAACTAACACAAAACTGCTTTCCGGATCGAAATTAATGCATTTTTGGTTTAGTTATGATATATTTTAATTGTTACCTGCAAGGGTATACAAACTTTGGCTGGCCAAAGTTAGCTTTCTTTCTTGTTATTATTTAAAAAATAAATTATTGTATTAACGTATCAATAAAAAAATAGTTATCTACATATATCTAGGGTGTTAAATAAACTTAATAATTGTTCACTAAAATCTAAGCAAGTTAAACAAAAATATTTCCTTAGAAGATATAAAAGTATTAAATATTGTTATTTACAAAATCGATTTGTTTTTCTTATTTCCAAAACTTAACCCATAAAACCTAACAAAATGTCAGCAAGTTGAATTTCCCTGTTTTTCCCAACGACTTTTCCCCTAGTGTATTATAATCGAATTTATTTGTCTGAGGGTTTTCTTTTGGCAAAAAAGTTTTTCGCAAAGCTGGCAGCGGTTTTTAGTTTTGAGTTCATCTTCTGCGCCACCCCACATCCCCGCTGGAAACCTCAGCCTCGACCGAACAACTCAACCCCTAACCGCATTTGCACACGCTCGTCCACACACACGAGATTTGATTTGATTTTATTTTATTTTATTTCACTTTATTTTACTTTACTTGCCAGCGTTGCCGGCATTTTCGGGATCCTGCTCAGAAGCTGTGTAAAATTAGCAGCATAAGATTGGATTATATCCCTGTGTGTGGCGCAACTTGCCTTTTCCCCTTTTTTGGTTTTTCGGTTGGACTTGTTCACGGGTTCGAAAAGAGACACACAGGCCCTGGCCTGGCCCTGTGATTAAATATGTCGAAGCACGTGCCACGATTAGGCGAGCGGCGTTGCGTTGAAGCGTGAGCTAGGGGTTAAGGCCTGATGGGATGAGTCGTACTGGGAGGCGACACTTTTGTTGAATTGCTAATTTGCTTAAAGTCAGCCTTTCTTACGCCCGAGTGACCAGCGGATCGGAATTCCCCAGCAAATCCCCTCTAAAAGAATAGGATTATTCTGAAGTGGCATCGGTCTTTCAGGGAAACAGAGTAGATGGAGATGTTAACGGAAATAATGGTGGCATTATAGGGTTAGTCACACGATTTACTTCAAAATCAAAGGATACAGTTTAATTTCGGGAATGTTAAAATGCATATAAGTAAGATCTAGGACAGAAAAGGTTATAAGATTCTTTGTCTTCTTATATGAATTTCCACACACTTCTAAATCATGAACAAAATGTAATTAAATTTTAATCTTTACCTGAATTATTGATACTAAAATATCTTATATTTTTCATAATTACTTTTTTTTATCATTTTCCCAAGGACTCACCTTTATAATCTTGGAAAACCATTGACCCTGGCCATTCATCTCTCGGCTGGAAAAGACTTTTCCCAGCTGGCCAAGTCGGCAAACGAAACGCTCTCTAATTGGAACCCCATTGGCTCCCTGGTTCTATAAAATACTCCCTATCCCCTTGGCTGAGACCGGGGCCATAAAGTCAATTAATCGCCTAAAGTGCGGGATAATAATTCCGGGACTGGGTGAAGCCAAACCGCGACAACCGCCAAAAAGCGGCTCGACCCGGCACCTCGAAAGAGACGTCTCAACTATAAATTGGCCCGAATGGGAATGGAAAAAGGTATATGCTGGGAATGGAACCCTCCTTATGGATGGATGGTTGGTTTGGGGGATTCTTGTTTGTGTGCCTCGCGCCTCGCGCCTTTTGCTGTTTGTTTTTGATGTTGATGAATGTCGGTGGCCGCAACTTTCCGCTGTTGTTTTAGTTGAACACACAAAAGGTTGTCCGACGTGTGTATATATATATTTATTTCTGACCATTTTCTCTCTTGTTCCCAGTTAATGTTTTCATTTTGTAGAGTGGCTTGGTGAGGGGCTGGATTTGGGATTGGATTGCGTGCTGCTTGATGCATGTTCCCTCACATTTTACAGATCCACTTAACCTCGTGATTGATATGTTGCAATAATTCTTATCAAACAATGACCACCGAAACCAGTGAAAAATCGACCACAGAGCGCCTATTTCAAAGATATTAGGGGTTTGGAAGGCAGTTGAAAGAGTTGTTGGTTTTTATAAATAAAAATAATAATATAATTATTATATCCTTAAACAGGAAAGGAAGCTAACTTTGGGTTATAACCCACTTCTAACTATTAAAAATAATACCCCAAAACTAAATAAAAAGCTCACACTGAGAAAACTATGTATTCCCCCAAAAAATGTACACAATTCTCACTTTTGTAAACAATATTAAGAAATATTAATTTTCATTTATCATTTTGATTGAGCGATCAAATCAAAAGAGAATCGCTGCCATCTCCGGTTGTTTTCTCGTGTGATTTCTTTATTATGATAGCAGAGATTCTCTTTTAATGATCTTTGCGCCGTCTTGATTTATGGATCCCAGAAAGCAGAGACCCAAAAAACCAAAAGGCAAACCAAACCCAGACCCAAGCTCAGTTTTAGCCGCAAGGTGTCGAAACTGCAAGTTTTTCGGGGGAGGGGCATATAACTATATATACATATATCCATGACTTGAGGCTTGGGAAAATGGGTGAATAGAACGCCACTCTAACGGGGTCCACTCTAATAGAGGGGATCTATTGAGGGCGTGGATCAGCGTGAAAATGTGTGTGAAAATGGGTAAAAGTCAAGATCATCAAAGGTTCCCAGGCTTTATAAATACTATTTATGTTAAGCTATCAACCTGGGGGGCAGAGATTAAATGGATTTAGTCTTTAAATTAATCTCAATTAAAAGCAAAACTTCCATGAAACACTATTTTTATTTCCAGCTTAAAGTTACTTTAAGATTGAAAGCGTTTTTTTGAATAGACGCGTGTCCTTTGAGACAAACCCCGCCTCCGTCAAAATATCCACCCACTTTCCCCCTCAAAACTCAACTCCTCCCTCGTCGAGTGCCTTCGCCTCTCGACTTTTGTTCTTTTTTTCCCGGTTCAGCCAAGACTTAACTTAATTATACCCTGTAAATAGGCGTTCGCGAGTTGTGCAATCCCTTTTGGCCTTTTGTGAGTAGTCCGAGGGGTGGGTACCCCTGATTTCCTGTCCCGGTCTCTGGCTAGAGATCCTTTTGTAAGCCGCTTAGATCCCGAAGGGTTCCGCTTCCTCTGCCTCCTTCTGGCCAGTGTAAAATGTCATGTATGCAAGCGTACAAATTAAAATTCGGTTTTTGTGGTTCTGCCACACACTTGCATAACACCCATAACACCACCCTCCGTGCAAACACCACCGACGCGTCGGGCAAACAACCCAGACCAGTAACCATCCGATCCAGAACCAGAAGCAGAACCACTCCTAAACCACACCGACACGCTCTCTATAATTTATTTTGACATGTTTGCCAACACATTTCAATTGATTTTATTGTTGCCGCGAGTCTAGCTCTAGCCGCCATAAAAATAAAATAAAGTGAAATCAGATGAAAAGTATCACAATTATTGAAATATGAGAACTTTTGACAGGCAGCGACACTTGGAGAAAATCCAAAGGGGAATTTATTAAATAATTGTTAGAAGAAGCTAAAGAAAAATGTTTAATTATTTTTAAAATATTTTAAGAAGAATATTTAGGAAATTAAATGTTTACTTAAGAAGGGATTAAATTCGAGTCTTTTAAAAAAGTGTTTAAAAATGTTTCCTAATATCTTTATTTATATTTTATGGGGTGTCTTAATTTATGAATTTAAAAAACGAATTGACTAAGTAATATTAATTCTAAAATATATATATTTATATTATATTTATTCTATCAAGTGTCTTAATTTATAAATTTCAACGAATTTAGTAAAACATTTTCTTAATTTAATGAAGTTACTAATTATATTATTAGGAGAAATAATGTAATATCAGGTTTCTACCACTTTCCTTTTCCTTTCATTAAAATATTTATTAATAGAAGCCTAATTTTTTTAATATATTTTATTATTTACTTTTACACTTTTGTAATATTTTTTTAATTCCAAAACTGTTTCTGCTATTTTTTAGAGTGCCTTCAATAGTAATAACAAGTTGCAGTTATCGCCTACAAATCACCCGAAAACCGCAGAGCAGACAGACTCCCTCGCTGGCAAATAGTTTTGCGGATTTGTAAATTAACAAATTGAATTAAACGCGCGACTGGGCAACAGAGAATCAGTGGAAGGCCCTGGCAACCCTGGCAACTTCCACCAGACTCCTCTCCCGAGGGGGTTTTTAGTTTTATTTTCGACTGGGTTTTACGCCTATTTGCATTTCGCTGGGTTTGCCCGGCTGGTTGGTTATTTGGTTGATTTCCTTTTTTTTTTCTGCTATCTCTAAAATTATGAATAATTCCCTGTGTTTGTTGTTCGATGATATAATCGCGATGGTAATCGGTATGTGACATCATGTGGCAAATTGCGGCAATTGTTGTTAATGATTAGGCCGTGCAGAAATTGCAGAGATCAATGGCCTTTGATTGCGGTCACAGATATGTTTGAATTTCTGCAGGTGGCCCCGGAAACTTGCACTGATTTTTAAAGGATTTAAAGAGTCCCTTTTCCGCCACTTTAAATCAATGTAAATAACTTTTCTTAAGTTGAGAGAGATTCTCTTTTTTTTTTGAAAAAGTTTGATATTTGTGCATATTTTAAAGCAAACAATTTGCATGCAAATACACATACATGCGAAAAAAGTTTTCCTTCTGTGTTTGCCATATGGCATATGTGCCTGCCTGTGTGTGTGTGTGTGCTTTGGTTGTGTTTGTATTTGTAATGCCTCCTCCGCCTGTGAAAATATTCGACATATTTTCCAACAACCAAAGCAAACATCAAAGGATGCTGTGGCAACGAATGGGAAATGCTCTGGAAAGTTTTAAAAGGGGGTAGAAAAAATATATCTTTGGGATTTTATGGGAATCTTAAAGATTAAATTAACTTTTATGGGATGAGAGAAAATCATGTTTTGGAGAGAGATTGAATTTAGATTTATTTAAAATATAATTATTATTTGTGTCTTATGTATTTATATTTTTCATCTCAATTTTATTTAATTCTATTTAAGTCTTTGAAAAATTGTTAAAAAATACAAGACAATTAATAAACTTTTTAAAAAAGTGAAGTCTATGAAACTGCTCTTGGATCTCACTATAGAGCTCTATAAATATATAATAAATACTTAAAGCATACGATGTTATAAGGTAATAAATGGTCTTTAATTTATTTATTTTTGTATAATTTAAATCCTTAAATAAATTAAAAATCAATTACTTTGAGTAAAACAATCAATTACAGTATCACTTTACCTGGACTGTTTATAAAATAAATAAATAAATAATTACAGGAAGTTAATTTTAAAGTTTAAATATTTAATTTATTCCATAAATTATATTAATTATTATTTAATTTATTCCTTAAATTCCCCAAATTATAAATTAAAGAAAACACCCAGAAAACCAATGAATTTTCCTGGCACTTCCTCAAAAGTTTTCGGAAAAACCTCTTACTCTCCCATCGGAGCCCTTCCATAGCAAGCAGTAAATATGCATTTTGTTGAATTTTCCATTTCCATTTCCATTTCCATACTCCCTCTTTGGCCATTTCCATTTGGCCAACCATTTTGCGCATTTTTATGTTGTTTATTTTTGGTAGCTTTTTAAAAAACATCGGAACTTTTCATTTACATATTCGCTTTGTAAAGAGACACACACACACACACAGAGGAGGGAGCTGTGTGCTGGTGTCCTGTGTATCCTTCGGAGCGTTTGCTACATTTCGCCTGGTGCCGAAAATTTGCATAAAATGCAAATGATGCTGAGCGGGGAAACCCACGGGGAGAGGGGCCAAAAATCGTGGAGGAAGGATGAGCTACCTCAGTTACCGCTGTGGCTTTTTGTGGTCCTTTGCGATATCATATTTATTAAAAGGATTATTGGTGCTTCACTGGCATATCCTGTTAGCGCTGCTCAACGAACATTCGCCACCCAAGTGGGGGGCCCAAAGAAAAAAATCACCCAAAAAAGGGGAATGGGTATGAGTCTCCGTTTTCCCATTTATGCAAATGAACAACGGCTGCCTTTTGTTTCAGGGTTTTTCTCCCATCTCCTTTCCCATTCGAAAATATGCTGCTTTTATTTTATTTTTTGAGCGCCGCCATATTTGATTTAAAAGTTGACGCCGCCGAATCGCTTCAAAAGCCTTGTAAAAAAAGAAAAGAAAATTAAACAAATACAATTAAAATGGGCGAGTTTTTCTTTTACAACTTCAGGGGAATTTTCAGTGAATCTTCACCTGATTTCACACCTGGCACTTAGCACTAAGGAAAGCCGAAAAGCCGGCGCTATCTTTGGACGCTTGGCGCTTTGTTATGATTGCACTTTATTTACTTGAATTTTCTCACCTCCGAACTCGGTTTACTTCTAATGAAGTTGAACATTTTCGGTTGCACTTTTATGGTCCAGCGAGCGCCTTCAATTGGCGGCCGAGATGGAATATTCGAAGGATTCCTTGGGAATCGAGTTGAGTTAGGGTTTTATGGGTTGGTTTCGTAAGGTTAGGGTTTGCTGTGGGTGATAATTGGATAAGGGTTTCTAAGGAAGGTTTTCTCAAAGAGGGTTTCTGGTTTTTTAAAGTCCTTAAAACATAATCACAGTTGTGCTTTTAATATAAAATAAAACTCAATAGAAATAAAATAGTTTCCTTCTATAAATCAATATATAAGGTGTTAAAAACTGTTTGTCTTTTACAAGGAATATATTTAATCATTTACAAAAATCTCTAGAGTTTTTTTTAAACTTGTAAAAAGGTGTCTTGCAATGTTATTTCTTTCTTTTGGCATCAAAAACTTCTTTAAAAATTAAAAAATAATCACCAAAATTTCATTTTAATCAAAAAAAACCTCGAAATAATTCAACAAATAAATTAAAAACTATACTAATTCAAGGCATTTTAAATATTTTATAAACCAAGAAATCAAAATGTCCCAGAGAATTTAAAATACCTTTATTCTTACACCTCCCAAAAGGCCTTTCAAATATGCCTTAATTTAAGGTGCCCACATTTTAAAGGCCTCTCAGCCTTTTAGTATGTCAATTCAAGAGTTCGATTCGGCATGACATATTGCAGCAAGTGGAAATTTGCTCAATTCCAGCCACCCCTTTGGCCCCAAAGTCATCCCCCTTTTCGGAAAAAGCCAGCCAGCCCCTTGCACACACAGATAGCACCCTTGGCCACACAGATGACACCCACATATGGCACTAACACCGCCAATTTGACGCCAAGTGAGTGCCTGTGTATGTGTTTCCCCCATTTTCCCTACCCGGAAACCCCCATCCTCCCCCCACCACCCCCTTTGATGTCGATGCCCACTTGTCAGTCATTTTACGAAAATGTTAAAGTATCAAATTCATTGGAATTGCGTTGAGAATGTTTGACAGTTCATAAATGCCCGACGCTTGACTTGCATAAATATTTTGCAAGGCCTCCCGGAACGGAAAATTTCATGGAAAATGGGGAAGTGGGGGTGGAAAACTGTGTGTGTGTGTGGCATGTGTGTGTGGCTCTGAGCACTTGAAAAAGTTTCCAAAATGCGAAAAGTCAAACAAACGTCCGCGCCTCCGCTCAGCTCTTGACAGTTCTCCCCCCGTTCGTTTTCAGTTTTCCGCTTTCCATCCGCTTTCCCCATCTCGCATTGCTGAGCATTTCCCCCCACATTTCATGGTTGCCATTTTGTTTCGAGAGCCGTAAAAAGTTTCCCCCGTTTTTTATCCCCCTCATTGTTTTTCTTCCATTTTTCAGCTTATTTTTATTTATTTTGTTTGTTTTTCTATATGTTTTTTTTGTTCACTTTTTTGTGGGTTTGCGTCGGCGCAGTGTGAAAGTTGCTCAACCGAAAGAACTCACTCAATGCCCAGCGTTTGGGCACTGCCACGGAGGAGAAGCACTCAACTCAAGGGGGCGTTGCCCAAAAATGTCGAGTGGAATCCGATCTTCGAGTGGGTGAGTTTCTCGGGGACAGGGTGTTTCTTTTTAATTCCGATTTTCAGCTGCTGCTAAAGGAAAAACAGCTGTTGGCCGGAGAAATATTGAGAGTTTGCCGTTGAGTTATGTTTTTTGTCCGATGCTAGGAACCTTGTTATGGGCCTTTCAGGACCTCGCCTGGCCGCTACCTTAGTTGGCTTCGTGGAAATGTGAATGACAGTAGGCGTTGGTGCCGCACGGTCCCTGAACGAGGGTGCGAGCGCCGGCAAAAATAATTTTCGGTTCGAATATACGAATAATAGACCTTTGTGACTATTTAAGCATTTATCTAGGTCACTTGGGTATTGAAATTAAATATATTATTTAAATAAAGGTAATAAAAAATGTATATTTGGGAGTTACAAAGAGTTATGTTGCCAATTTCTGTTTTAATTTTATTAAATGAGTAATATTTAGCTCAAATCTAAAGGAATTTTAATAAGGAAAAATATTTTTAAAGTATTTAAAATATATTTTAATAAAAACTAAATTAATTTTATTTTAATCTTTAAGTAATTTATAATATTGAGAGATATTTCAGTTTCATTTGTATTTAAGCTACCTCCCAATTTTAATCTCTTTCCTTCGATATGACTTTTACCTCCATCATAATCCCTTCCCTAGCTTAATCCTCCACCTGTTCCCCCCTAAAATATCTTTATCCCAGTTCCCTATTCCCGTTGGCTCTACCTTGAAAGCCATTTTGATCATTCGTACTTCAGTTGGCTTAAATTGTATAAATGGGGCGGCAGGTAAAGGCGCCTAACAATTCACTTCCGCGTCTACAACCATTTCCGTTGCACTACTCAACAAAACAAAAGAAATGCCTAGAAAGACGACAGCAACAACTACAAAATGAGACCTCGAAAAAAAAGAAAGCATACGGAAGGCAAATAAATATTAACAAAAGCTGAAAAAGACGCAAAAGTACACAAAACAGCGAACAGGAAAAAGGTGAAAAATGTATGTTGAAGTGTCCGCATGCTACAAATTTCAGGTACACATGGAAAATTAAGACTTAATATTAAATCAAAATAATAGTAATAATAATAATAAAAAAATAAAAAAAATATTGAAATACATAGAAGAGGGAAAACTTAATAATTAATTGAAACCAAAGAGTCACTTGAATATTAAATAAAATTATTTATAATTAAAAAAATAATTTCTTAAGGTGGATATTAATTTTTTCCAACTGTTTTTCACCTTCACAAACACCTATATATAACCCCCCTTAAGGTGCTCCCCTTTTCTATCCCCAATATTGATGGCTTCTGCACACGAAAAGGTGCAGAACGGCGGAGTATGACGCGATTAGAATCTGTAATTAGTTTTCGTGTATCTGCAATTGTTGTTGCTGTTTGTTTGTTTGCCGTTGTTATTTTTGGTGTTGTTTTTTTTCTTTTCTTGCTGGGAACTGCACTTGTTTGGCGGCTAAACTTAAAACGTTAAAGCGTTAAAACGAGCGCCGACGCTTCAGACACGCGATGTTCACTGTTCTTTGGACTCCTTGGCTCTTGGTTCTTGGAGCAAAAAAAAACGAACTTGGGGGCGGTCTGGGGGAATCATCATGATGAATGGCATCCCAGATGCAACACCAGCAGAAAAAAAAGAGGAAGCGGCCTGTCATGAAAGCCAATTGCCGCTGTTTGCCCTCGGCTCTGTGAATGGTGCCACAAAATTAAAAGGCTAACATAAAACCATGAAAGCATGCAGGATGCTCTTAAAATGTGTTTTTTTAGGTATTTAAAATGAGAAGAAATTTGAATTTAAACTCTACATTAATTAGTTTTTGATATTTCAATAAAAAAGAAACGTTTTTAGGACTATTTTGGGCATACACTATAATTAGAGTTTTTTATATTTATATAAAACATTAATATTTGTTTATAAATATATCTAAAAGTTTAAGAAAATAAGTTTTTTATTTATACAAATCCGGGGATTTCCCTTTATTTAAAGTATAGGCTTTTGGTCATCGTTTAAATTATATCGATTTCGTATCATAATCGAATGTTTGCTGCTTGTCGTTTGTCGTTTGGCGGCACCATCATCAATGCCCGATATAACAACTACAAAAACACCGACACCACACACACACACCACACACTCTCGAGGCAGAAACAACAACAATAATCAAGGCACAACAGCAGCAAACAACAACAACAACGACAGCAATGGCAAACAGTAGTGGCAACAAACAGGCTCATTTGCATATTTACCAAACAAACACACTCACACACACTTGCACACACCCCGTGCGGTGTGTGTGAGTGTGCCAAAATATACGATATCGTGTGCTGATAATAAGTATCTGATAAGTAATGATATACAAACACAGATACAAAGATATAGATACAGATACAGGCGGTGCAAGTGTGCCTTAAGCGTGTGTGTGTGCGATAAATGCATTCACAAAATGGCTGAACACCGCAATGCACACCCACACATGCACACTCGCCCGCAGAGAGAGAGTGACCGTTATGCAAAGTGCAATGGCTGCAGTTGTTGCACTTGCAGAAAGCAATCAGCTACACTTGGAGGAAATTTATTATTAAATAATAGTTAAATGCTTTATTAGATGCTTCGAAAAGCTAACGATTTAATGAATTTTCTTTAGATATTGTTCTGTATTTTTATACCCTTGCAGGGTATTATAATTTCAGTCAGAAGTTTGCAACGCAGTGAAGGAGTCGTTTCCGACCCTATAAACCATATATATTCTTGATCAGCATCAACAGGGGAATCGTTCCAGATATGTCAGGAAGAAATCGATTTTTTGGCCATTTTTGCAAAATTTTATAAGGGGTTACATCATTAAAATTATTAACTGTAGAAAATCTTGCACAGAACAGTTTTCCGATTTAAAATTAATGCTCTTTTGGCCGAGCTATGATATTTTTAATTTAAAAAAAATCAAGAAGATTTTTAATATAAAAAATCAGATTTTATAATACAAAATAATGTTTTTCTAAGTCAAGGAATCATTTCCGACCCCATAACCATATATATTCTTGATCAGCATTAACATGCGAATCTTTCTAGACATGTCCGGAAGAAATCGATTTTTTGGCCATTTTTGCGAAATTTGATAAGGGGTTACATCATTAAAATTAGCAAAAATGGCCAAAAATTTTGATTTCTTAAAATTTAAATTTGGTATGCAGTTTTTTTAGCTTAATAAAAACTAACACAAAACTGCTTTCCGAATCGAAATTAATGCATTTTTGGCTTAGTTATGATATATTTTAATTGTTACCTGCAAGGGTATACAAACTTTGCCTGGCCAACGTTAGCTTTCTTTCTTGTTAAGGATATACATATAAGAACAAAATATGTAAGCCCTAAAAACAAGATAAATATACAATAAGTAAAGCAGATCGTGTTCCTAATAAAAGTATAAGCTGAATATTTCAAACAATAATATTTTAAACATATTTTTGCTACCTTTTTAAAGAGGAGATCAAATTCTTAGGATTTTTATATAATTTTAAATATTTTATAAACTTGTAACAGTCTCACAAATATTGTATTTTTATACAGTTTTAGAACCAAACTTCCTTGGAAATAAAATTCTAGTTACAACGACGATCCTATCTAAGCATTTCTTATTTCTTGGAAATAAAATTTAAGGAAAATAACAAATTCAAAGTCTTTTTATAAAGTTTTATTGTTAGAAATACCTTTAAATTATACACTTTTTTCCCAAGTGTATTGCACCTTGCATTTGCTGTTGCTGCTTTCGCAAAACTCTCGTTTGAGTTTGGCTTTGTGGCGCATTTTTGGCGTAACACAAAGTGAAACACACTCACACAGAGTCATGGACAGAAAACCAAAGTCAATGGCAGCTGCAACAGCAACACGAAATCCCACACCAAAAGCAAATGAATTGAGAGACTGTAATTAATTGAATTTAAAAGTGCAGCATAAAGTGAAATTAAAGAGGTGAAAAGGGTTTCGATGATTGCTTAGTTACAAATTGCAAGTTTAAATATTATTTAGCTAGACATTACTTTTCATATAAAATGTATAAGATTACAAAGCCTCTTCCCTCCACACAGCTCTTTTTTTTTATCAAAAAACCCCCTTAACATTAATCACATTTTTTTAAACGAAAAACGTGCTATATAAAGCTTTAAATGGAACTAGCTTGACACTTTGGTCGTGTTTTATAGCCAGACTTGGGACACAAAAAATTATTTATTTATGTTTTTTTTTTTTTGGCCGCATAATTTGTGAATACGTCTCAAGTCGATCATAGATCGTGGTTCCGTATATAAAAAAACCAAAAAAACTATACCTGCAGCACATTAAAGAGCCATTAAATTGCGGGAAGCTCTTATTTTAATGGATCCACTGAAAACCGAAATATTTTAGTAATGCCCTCAAACTAGATTCTTGTTTATAGAAAATCAATTAAAAAACTATTTTATTCGACGGAGGCCTAATTAAAAAATGAAATTCCAAAGAATAGAGTCATTTGATGGTAAATCTCTATCGTACAAATTATAAGGTTTTGGCTTTAACGTTTTATCTATTTTCAAGCATTTTAACTGTAGTTTGAGTGGAAAAATTCAAAGGCGTCATAAAATTACAGCATTTCGAGTCTCGGATCATGGGAGAGCTATAACTTTTACCAAAAAAAAAAAATGCGTGAAATATTGTATTGTTTATTTTGATTTAACTCAAGCAGGGAGGGGAGGATAATGAATCCTGTTTTGTTGGAATCGCGAATCCCACGCGAAATCCTAAAGAGAAATCAAGCAAATGAGCCGAAAGCCCTCGAGCAATAACAATTCATTTCCCTGCCTACAAAGATCCCTTCTTGTTGACTTTTTGTGTCACAGGGATGGACACATAATAATTGCTCAATGATTGAGTCCAGAAAGGCACAGAGAGAAAATAAGGACAAGATATATGGTTTTTGTACATCCTTTAATAATAAAATATAAAACATATATAGGTAACATATTTTAGAAATATAAATTACCCATAAAAAATACTATAATTTTGCCAACAAGAAATATAATTAGTGTATACAATCCCACAATAACTATATTTATTTTCTAAAATATTTAAATCTCTTTTGAAACCTCCCTAATTTCAGTGCATCTCCCCGAATCGACTCTATAGCCCCCGGGCGCTTCCCACATTATTGTGTCATTTGCCATTGTTAACTTGTTAATTTCGTTTGATTGATTTTTAATACAACGGCATACAAATCGCCGTCTCGGAGACGGAGGACATATAGTTATGATTAAATCAAGTGAGACTCGCACGCGGCTTAGGTTGCCAGTGAGTTCCACAAAGGACGAACAGCCAAGTGCAGCGAGGGCAGCGAGTCAAAAAGGAAGCTGCAGGCACGTGTCCTTAATCCGGTAATTACAGCGCCGTTCGTCCTGCCAACGCGGCCCAGCCGCTTGTGGTTTGAATGCCCAAATAGATACGGAGATACGAAGACAAATAGATAGATAGATAGATATGTAGCAGTTACTTTTGGAGGGACTTCTTTCTGCTTTCTGTTTTCCCAGGCTGCGGCGTAACAAGTTAATTTATGTTCGATCCCTAGGCCCAGATAAAAAGGTAACTCCACCGATTTCCCTTTTCCAGTTCGGGACAGTGTGTGTGTGTTTTGGGGTATCCGATTTCGGGGCGACCTGTTGACAAGTTGCCACATCCAAATGGATGACCACGGCAGCACGAAGAAAAGGGGCCATCTAATCGCCTTGGCATCGGTGCACAGTGGTTTAAATAGTCCAAAAATATTATAAAAACGAAAAAGGAAACTTACTTCAGGAAACCGAAGGTTATTTTTATTGCAAATCGGAACATCTGACTCTTGGCAATCCCTAAATTTTTACATCTTTTAAAAAAACTTGAACTATTCGCATCCTATTAATCAATATTTATAGATTTTTTAATATAATTTTTATTGAAAAATCAAAGTTCAAGAAGTCATAAATTAGTCAAAAAAGCAAGAATCTCAATACGAAATCTGTTCTGTGTATGTTTTTAATACGTTAATAAATTTGTTGACTGTATTTAGAATTTTTTTAAATATTAAAGTTGTACATTTTTGAAAGTTTTAATAATGTTAATCCCTTATAAAATTTTGAAGATATGTAGATGGACTTGGCTTTTGATACTGACCAAGAATATATATGATTTATAGGGTCGGAAATGACTCCTTCACTGCAATTACAAAAATAATTTTAATATAATAAAACAATGGTTTATAAATATAAATACAAAAGAGAAATTTTGTTAAGCTTATTTATTTAATAATAATTAATAATTATAGTATAATAATAAATCAATTTACATTCTCAATTTAAGCACCTTTAACCACTGTGCAGTGAAAAGAAAAAATGTTAAATGCTTGTAAATCCGTATCTAGTCGCTACTAAAATGTCCGCATAATAGAGTTATCACAGCGACCCCGGTCAAATCGAGCCACACTCTCTGCGCCGTCGAATATATACTATATAGAAATATATATAACCCTAGAAATTTTGATTAATTGTCTCTGTTTGGGCTTGCGCTTTTAATTTTTCCCGCTCAACGCCGCCGTTGTCATCTCCCCAGATATTAATTCACTGTCTGCGGCTTTAGCGTTGAAAAATTCTTTTGTGTGTCGCATTGTCCAACTAAATCCAGCATGGAGCTGGAGCCTACACACATACGCTCAGAGCCACACATTTATTCAATATTAATTCAGTCGATGGCGGCACGGCGCAACAAAGTCAAATCGATTTTTTATGAAAATCTCTCTGTCTCTTATGGGCTTTTAAATGTTTAATCGTTTATGAATTTTGATAACGCAGCGCTACTAAAGCGATGGCTTTAAAGATGATCAGTGCGTCATTGATCCACAAAAGAAATAAGTATCCAGCAAAGCGGCTTTCAGAGATTAACTTTTTGCCCAGAGTATGCCAAAAACGGAATGATGATGGCTTAATGTGTGGAATTAGCATAGGTCAGAGTGCTGAAAATGGGCTTATTGATGGGCTAAATGGAATCCTTTTTTTAAATTTTAGAGCTTTAATAAATGGCTTTGATAAGTTTATTATTTTCTTAAATATTGTATAATATTTATTAGTAAGCTCTTTAAACTTATAAATCAAATAAAAATACTTACAAAGAACAAAGCCAAGGAATATTAAAAAATTATAAACAATTTCCATAAGACAAAGACACCAATTTCTTCAATTAAATTTTAATGCCAACTACGCCAGGGTTATTTCAATGAAAAATGAAAAACCATACTCGCCCACAGTCATTATTAAACTAAAAGTAACCAAACGAACAGCATTTAATGGCTAATTACATACAAAAATAAAGAAAACCACTTAACTCATACATTTTTCCATAAATTTGCTGGCTAATAAATCCCAAAACTACTCAATAATCTTTGGATTTATGGGCTCCCGGTGGAGTAGGCACCACCCACCTATCCACATCAAATCCAAAAACCAAGCAAGAGTCGTGTAGAAGTGGCAACAATGTGGCGGCGCCTCGGCCATTTGCCATTTTTATAGCCCACCTCGACACACAATTTTCCAGCCGAGTGCGGAAATGCGCGCATCACCTCGACAACTGGCCAAGATGATGATGAGGCGGCTTAAATTCGTATACCAATTCGGGTTCCGGAGTCGGGTGCACCTTTCCAATGCCATAAAATCGGCTGACTCCGTTGCGGTTTCGACTTGGTTTTGGTTCGGTTTCGGGATTCAGGGGTTTCAGGGGATTCGGGTTTTGGGCTATCAGCGCGATGGCATCATTGTAATAGACTCTTCACAGTGCACATTTTTACGATGCTTACAAGCATTTCAACAAGTTTTACAGCTTTTCCACTAAAAGCCAGCCCCCGAAAAGTGGTCGGCACACAAATCTCCATGGCGCTACGAATGAAAATCCAAGAAGAACTCCCCCATCCTGGAAGTTGTATCTTTCTGTGTTGCTTAATGTGCACTGTGAAAAAGTCTGTGTATGGGGAGATGGATAAAATAATGATGATATATAAATAGCAATTAAAATTCAGCTAAAAACATCACCAAAATTTGGGTTATTCTCGAAAATATGAGACTTGTACTGTATTTTATAAACTTTTTAGAGGGAAGATTTATTAATAATATATTTTTTAGTTACCCTTTTCTTTAGTTAATATTTAGATAAATTAAAACTTAATTTCTTCAAGTGTCCTAGCAGAAAAGAAATCAATTCGAAATGAGCCATTAAACGCTGCTAAACACGCGGGCATTTTCCACCGTTTCCACCTTTTTCCACTGCTTTTCTTCCACCTTTTCGTCCGGTGGCTCCATCTCGGCATCCCTCTACGGTCCAGCCATAAATTTCCAACAAAAGAATGTAACCCGAGGCCTGAGAGTTATCCGCTGGGCAGGTTTTTTGGTCTCCTCTGTTTCCCGTTCGATAGCCGGCAGTCCCGATTTCTTCTGAATAAATTAAAATTAAAATAAAAATCATTTGTTTTTTTTTTTACCGCCTCAAACGTGGGAATTGTATGTGTTCATCACCAAAAAGGCTTGGGATGCACTCTTTTATATATATTTTATTATTATTATTATTTCTCTTCTCTGTTTCACAACATTATTTTTGTTATTTTAATTTAACGATCTCTTAAAAGTGCAATAGAGCCAAAAAGCTTGACCAATGTAATGTCAATAATGTCATAATATCGGAAATCGGTAACCATATCCTCGACAAATCGGAGGACGCAGGCTGTCTACCCTCGTCGAGGCTGAGCATGTCTTGCATTTTGTCAGTTGAGCATGACCGACTGATCTAATTAGGATATTATGTCACTGACTGGGAATAAATCTTCTCGAGGGGGAACTCAGAAGGTTTCAATTGGAAGTTTTAAAATGCTAAAAAAAAGAGACCGGAATGTAAGACAAAAAAGAGACAGTCAAGTGTCAAGTGATACCTTTGGAAGTAAGCTAAAGCTACTAAAATAATCAAATAACATTTAATATAAAATAATAAAGCAATTTTTTATTAATTTCCTCACCTCAAAGACCTAATTTTCCATATATATTTAAATTACCCATATCAAATTATGATCTTCTTACGTACATTTCCTCAATGAACCATTAAGACATCCCTCTGACTGGGGAATTATGTATGTCAAAAGCTGTGTCCCATTTCCAGTGGAGATATCTCCTTCAGTCTCTGCTTTCAGAAATCTTATCGGCCCGGTTTCGGATCCTCGTGTAAATTGTCACCGGCCAACAGGCACTAGCTCAATGTAATCTTCCCTTTTGAGACCTCAGTCTCCATGCTCTGAAATTCCAGCTAAATACCGGCCAGTCCGATAAGATTTTTCCGCCTTACACAGACGTAAAGGGTTCCAAAGGGTTTACCAGAGATCCCACCAGCAGCAGCAGCAGCTCCCAATCTCAATCGCAGGCCCATTTCCAATTCCATTTCCATTTCGATTCCCATCTGGTGCTCACATTTGACATTTAGAGGCGAGCATATTTCTCTCAAGTCTATGCCGCATGCTCCGCCAAATTGGTATTAAATTACTCACTTTGGTGATAATCGAAATGGACACGACACGATTACGGACGCAACACGCCGAGATCGGGGTATCGGGGAGCTCAGGTGGGCAGGGACAGGCACTGGGAAGGGGGGGGGGAGGCTTATCTCCGGACTTGGTGGGATCCCAACTGTGAACCAGTTCTTTGGCCTGGCGAGATCATAAAGAAAGTAAAAATATTGAGACGCAGACAAGTTGAAAATGCCACCACATCACATTTTGAGCGTTTTCAAAACGATCGATTCCGACGATAAGACAGTGGACACAAGGGGTCGTCAGCTCCAAGTTGATGCCATCTGCCATCTCTGGGAGCCACAACAACTATATTAAGGCCCTGGGGAGATCGGATTGGGAAGTTTTTATTTTTATTTTTAATTTAAATTTAACATTTTAGCAGAGGCACAACTTCTAGCTAACCTTGTTCTTTTTTAAGTTATTAAAATTCAAAACTAAACTATAATTTTAATGTTCAAAAATATAAAATTACAGCTTAATCATCATGATTTTAAGTCCCTTTAGTTGCAAATCCCGGTCCAGTTTCAATCTCAACATGTGTCAAATTGGGCAACTAACTGACTAATCTCGGACATAAACAGTTGTCCTGGAACAAGTGTTATTATTTCTCTAAATGTTTGGGATCAAAACAATTCAACTGTCAAATGGAATTGGCCAGGATGGCAGACAGCAATGGCAAAGGCACACACAGACAGAGAATTAGGGGAAAAACGGAAATCCTATTTGCATTTCAAACATTGCAATCCAGGGACTATTAAAAACAAATATTTGTGGGCACCACAACAAAAGCAAAAAAGAAGAAAAATAGCTTTTTTATTTAAGGAGTCGACTTTGGGATACCCTTTAGGGGATTCTTTTTTAAAGATTATTACACATAAATGTATCAGGTTTTAGGTTATTAAATGATTTAACTATGATCTTGCCTCTAATAATTATACATTTATAAATAATAATTACTTTAAAGTAAGCGAAGTAAAACTATTTCCTCTTGAATCTTGTGATTTCCCTAACCCAATATACCCTCCTCTCCATAATGGATATCAAAAAAGGATCAAGGCGCGAACACAAAGTGAACATATGTATTAGACGGTGGCTAGGACACCCCTTTTGGCTGCCTAATCCTCTACCCTCATCCCGCCGCTTCTCCCATAGAAATCCGCTCCTTTTTTGGCCTTGCCCGCACACAGTGGACACCCGGAATGGAATCCGAGCTCGAACTATCCCTGGCAGCGTTTCCGCCTTGACAATTTGTACAATTGTCGCTCAATTTATGTGCACAAAGGGGTGGAGTGGAGCAGGAGACCCAGGGGCAGGAGCAAACGAACAACTTCCGATTACAACTTCATTTGTAAATGTTTCCTTCGAACCATTTTTATCCTGGTGCAAATACACAATGCCTTTTGGCACACGTTTGTGCGAGGGTGAGAGTTTGAGCTCAGTACACTTAACAAAAAAACATCTAAAATTATAAATTAATAATGAAGTTTGTAAAGAAATTGTTTAAATTTTTGTTTTATTAATAATACATGTATATTTATGTTATAAAATGTAGAGCAAAGAATATACCTAAAGTATAGGACATTTTTAAGGCAAAGAAAATTGACACAATTATTTTTTTAAGTGCATTAAAGCAGGAACTGAGCACAACCCACATCTGTCAACTTCAATGAAGTGTCGAATGGTAAGTTCATCGTCACCAGAAATAGTTGTTTCGTGATGATTTCTTTTTTATAACATATATATTATATTATTTGTTTCTGTTACTGTTTTTATTGCCGGCTGCTGTGCAGGGACGCAATTCGTGGTGGGTGGTGCGACCTTGTGGGCGATGGGCGGTGGGGTGGTGACGCAAATTAAGCCTCTGGTGAATTTGGATCCCTCAGATTTAGCACGCTCTCGCCAACCGCCGCTCTGATGCTGCTCTTTGAAGGCTGCTAATCACTTTAACATACATTTGCATTGCATTTACACGCATTTTGACCCTCATTAATGCGCCGCCTAATAGCCCCAGGGGCAGGTCCTTTTTCCAGGGGAATCCTTCGATTCGGATGGTACATAGAAGGGGTGTGGCAGTTGTGCAATAACTTTATTATCCGTGAATATTTGTTTAACAATATTTTATCTTTTTTTTTTCTACTAGGTTTAATTAGGGAGAAAGGTTAAGGTTAATACATATTTTGGCTTGAAAATTATGGTTAATTAATTGTTGAAATATTTTTATATAGTATAGATTTTTTTAGTAAATAACATATAACCCCTTTTTTCCTTTTTAACTCTCCGTGCAAAGTTTTCTTGAAACTTGTGAATTTTCGCGCTTTCAAAGGGTTAAAGTATTCCATTATTTTCCGGACTGAGACAACATAGGATCTTACCAGCAGCTGCCTTCCCGCATTCCCCTCTCTTGTCACTATTCGTTGCCATATATTTTCTTGGCCTGTTTTTGTTGCAATTTCCGTTTTAGATGCGGGCCCTAAAAGTGGAATAAATGCTGCTGCTGAATTTCATCTTTGAATTGTTTTTTTGCGCCAAAAACTTTTGTTTACTTGGCAAATAGTGAAGACTCGAAGCCCGCCCCTTCGAATCTCTCCTATATATAAATAAAGCTATAGACAAAGTTTTATGTTGACTGCCAAAATCTAAGCGACTGTTTAGTTGCTTACCCCCCAATTTTCGCCCCCAAATTCCCTCCTTGAAGGTTTTTGTTGCATAAAAGTTTTTGTTATGCTTCCTCCTCGCTGCCATCGTTGTTAAATTTCATGTTGTTGTTTCTGCCAAGTCTTTCCCTATTTTTTCACAGTCGAATTCACCGAAATTTGTCACGTTTGTTATTTTTGCGAGACGAGAGTTTCGGTTGTATTTACTCAACTGATTTTGATAACATTCGTGTAACATGGCCAGCATTTAATAGTGGGAGTTGAATGCCAGAAAGAAAACAGTATTTAAAGAGGTTTTATATTCCCAAAATTGATTTTAAAAATATTAGAAAAATGTTTCTGGTATAAAAAATGTAATAAATTGCTTAAGGAGACTTTAATGATTTTATTTAAGCAAGAGAAATGAGCATTAAAAATTTATAAAGTTTTTATGTGATATTAGGAAGTTTAATTTATAAAATAAATTTAAGAAATATATTTTGAATATTGAATATTTTCTATTCTTAAATAAGCATATATTTTATTTTTTATTAACTAAAAATTCTAAGGTAAATTTATTTTAAATAATAATAATAATAATAAAAATTTTATAAAAAATATTCCCAAATATTATGTACTTCCTGTAAGCAAAAAAATGTACACCTTCAACTTGATAAGGCAGAACTTCATTTCTTCATATTTTTTTTACCAACAAATCCTTTTTCAAAGGGCCACGCCCTTTTTGGCCAATGCGCCCATAAATCGCCGACATGAGCATTTTGTCCTTTATAAAGTCTAATCCGCATTTATTTTATGCTCGGCTACAAATCGTCGCTTTAATAGTGTCACCATGAGTTATTGGAGCAGATCCTCCGTAACTCGGCTCGGCCGCCCGCTCACTTCGCATTGGGTTCCCTTGCAGCTCCATGGAAGCTGCCCCAACAAATAACAAAAATAAATGCATGCATTAGTTAATGTCCAGCCGTTGTCGCTCTGCCCTGCCTCTGCCCTGCCTCTGCCCTCCCTCCGCCCCGTCTCTTTTCACGTCCCTTACCACACGGGGGCAACGGATCCCAGCTGGATGCAGTTTATAAGCGGACCGAATCGAGCATCCAGTTGCTCCGGACCTCGCTTTACTCGATTTGTGCACTGCGCCAAAAAATTCAGCTTTTTTAATTGGGAACTAAAAAATACCTCAATTAATAAATTGATGCGTGTTAATAATATATATTAATTTAATAAAACAATAAATTAAATTTTAAAGATTTTAAGTTGTAGCTTTTCCAGTTCAGCGTTGATTGATATTTAAACAAATTCATCAAATTTGCTGTAAAATATTCCTAAATAATTTTGAATTCCTTTTAATAAATCATAGCTTTGAGTGTATTATCATTGGTGTTGCTCTGAATGTTACTGTTTTTGTTGTCGTCGAAGGCGGCGGCGTCGCTTAAGCCAATTCAAAACGGTGGCCGCCGATCCGATGGATCCCCCTGGCTCGCGTCCAGCTCCGTTTCCAGGTGCCAGCTCCCATCTCAGGGTTCCCGGCTCACGCTTCCAGTCCCCAGGACCAGATCCTCACTTCGCGTATTACATTTCGCGCTCGATAAATCTCCGCTGCCTGCCGCCCCGACACATATTTCATATCAACGCAGATAGTTCTGCGTACAGTGGAACCACAATCGTTGCGATTTTCAACAAAAATGTTTAAAAATTTTAAAGTATTTTCAATTTAATTTTAGTTAATTTTAGCATTTTATTGATAACCCGAATGATAGCGGAATTGAGTCTATATATTTAAACGTAACGAGATCAGGAAGAAACATTTTCTGAGTAAAAAGGTTGTTGACCCTAAAACTTTGAGCGAAAATGTTTCATATTCCACAACAAAATATGTTGGTAATTTACAGAGTTGATTAATATTTGCTGATAAGTGAAGGGAAGCGATCTTGAAGAAGGCAGACGACGATGACGCATGGTAAACGCATGTAAACCATATTGACTTATCAAGGAAATTTCTCGCTAATGCGGTTTATGTATACATATGAATGTTTATAGTATGTATACATTGTAAGATTAAAAATAAAAGGCACATTACAATACATATTTTTTAAAAAATTCAGTTCAGTTTACTTTCATCGGTTGCGAACTGAGCAAGCTCAAAATAATGAAGTCGACTGTTTTCGTTTTAGTTTTTTGGTTTTCCTTTTCGGAGAAGCCAAATCTGGTCTCGGCGAACACATCTAAAGATTTATTACAAAACCTTAGTAACACTCGAACCGATTGCAGTGGATATTGTTTCTCAGCAATGCAGACCTTTCTTGTTAATCTCGTAACATTGGAGCACGCAAATAAGACCCGCGATAATGTCAATATTACAAAGAATATTATGGCCTCCACCATCACCGATTTGCAAACTCTACTGCAAAATAAAGACAGACAAATATATTTAAATAATGAACAATATTTAAAATTTATCAATATACTAAGAGAAAATATCGGAGTCAAAAACCAAGAAAATATCAGATTACAAAACATACTAGATAATCTAACGGAAACTATAACGAATCATAGGATTGAAACTGTACGTAAAGATGGTCAAATCCAGGATAATAATCAGCAAGTAAGGGCCAAGGAAATCAAAGACCTGATAGAACAAATTAATAACAAACAGGAAAACCAAGAAATCATAAGATTACAAAAGAGACTAGAGAATCTCACGGAGGTTATAACAAATTATAGGATTGAGGCTGAACGTAAAGATGGTAAAATTGAGGACTTAAGAGAACAAATTAAGGACAAACTGAAAAACCAAGAGAATATACAAAACAGACTAGAGAATCTGACGGAAGTTATAACGAATTATAGGATTGAAACTGCACATAAAGATAGTCAAATCCAGGACTATATTGAACAACTAAAAGCCAAGGATACACAAATTAATAATAAAGATAACGAAATTAAAGACTTAAGAGATCAAATTAAAAGTACAGAATATATATCAGAGAAGCTTAAATTGACAAATGATGAGCTCGCAACATACAAATATACAGAGCAGTGTCCAAACCTTAACACAACTACCTATTTTCAATTTAAAATTCGTGGAATAAATGAATTTCTAGCCAAGTGCGATCCATCCGGATGGATAGTCATCCAGAACCGGTATGACGGAAGTGAAAACTTTAATCGCTCCTGGAATGAGTATAAGGAAGGTTTTGGGATGTTAAGAAAAGAGTTCTTTTTTGGCCTGGAAAAATTATACTTGATGACAGCAGCACGAACTTATGAACTCCACATTTTCCTTAAAGATAGCAACGGAAACACTAGATATGCACACTACACCGACTTTAAAATTGGCAGCGAGGAAGAATCCTATCGTCTGAAATCGCTTGGGAAATATTCTGGAACAGCCGGACCATCATTAGATTATAGCATCCAATCTAACTTCTCTACCTTTGATAGAGATTTTCTCTCTGGTAACGAATGGAAAGGTTGTGTAAACAATCATGGCGGTGGATGGTGGTATAAGGATTGTGGATTTAGGTATAATCTTAAACAAATATATTTATATACACATATTTAATAAAAAAAAATTGTAATTGCAGCTCGCTAAATGGATACTATTTCAAGGAAACAAAATCAGAACCCAAAAATATGTACAGCATTTATTGGGTAGGTTTCCGATGGTACAACTCAAATTCAACTGTCACCGAAACTCTAATGAAGATTAGGCCGACATCCCTATAAACCGTAAATAAAAAGAGGAACATTTTCTTAAATTTGATATTTTAAATTCGTAAATGTGAAAGAATTGTATAATATAGTCATGTTTAACTTTTGTTAACTAATTACAGCTACTTTTGCAAAATTAGAAATAGAAATTAAATGTTCAGAAAGCAAGATTTATAAATGATATCATAATTTATGTCATGTCATATTGACAAACTTCAAACCAACAAATTAAAAAAAAAAAATTAACAAACACTTTGTATACAAATAAATGTTACTCCGCCTTTTAATGATTTCTGAAACCACTGTGCATAGGAAGGTCGCGCGGTTGCGCATCATAAAGCAAATTTCATTTTGAATTATTTTCTTATATTTTCTTTACTTACTTATTGCTGCGAATCGGATGTTTTTTATTTTTTTCTTTTTTTGCTCGTGTTGCCCTCTTCTTGTTGAGACGTATTGTGCTCCGCGGAATGAGAGTGGTGATCTGTGGGCCAGAAAAGGTGTTAATGATGATCATTGCGCTCATCATTATAAGCATTATCACAGGGGAGGATATATCGACAGAATATCTAAAAATATAAATATTCAATAAATAATTTAAATTATATAACTTCAGATTATTATCAACAGATGTAAAATATTTATAAAATCAACGAAAAGGATTAACAAGGTTTCCCGAAATAATAACATTTGATAATTTAAATAATAATAATTTATGTATATATTTATTTATATATTAAACCGATATTTGATATTTTTAAGCCATCCCTAGTTGGATAAAGTCCATGTCCATTGATGGCGTTGTGCATACGAACCTCAGATGTTCTTAAGTAAAATTTAGGAGCTTTTCGGTGTCCTGTCGCCGCACTTTAAGTTGATTTGCTGTGGCGATCGTAATTCACTTGGATGTGGTTCCAGATCGGTTGAATATCTCGGCGGGGTAATGGCAATAACTTGGGGATTTCAATATACATACATATGTATATACGCACAAGACGTCGGCATGCAGGACTTGAAAATTGTCATAATTTATGAAATTAAACCATGAAAATATTTACTCATCTGCAGCACGAGTCGCTGATGCTCATTAAAATTTGCTAGCAAGGTTACACCTAAAGAAAGCCACTGAAAAATTTCTATTTTATAATAAATATAAAATAAAATATAATAAAAAAATTAATAATAAATTAGAGTTTAAAAAGAACTAAGCATAAACTTAATAATAATAATACTGAATTAATTCCTACTAAAATTAATGTTCAAGTAATAGTTTATATCCTTTTTTGTATTTTATAAAATCTATATTAATCAGCATTATTTTATTTCAATTTAATAAATTTACATTAAATTAAAATTAAATTTTAAAAGCTTAAAATATAAAATATATAAGGCCAAAGGTCTATTAATAATATTTTCTTGTAAAATATAGAATGTAGGTATTATTATTTTTTTTTTTAATTAATCTTGTTTTAGTAGAAAATTTTTTCCGTGTAAAACCAAAGTCAAAGCGAATGCTGCTGTTGACAATGATGTTGCTATTGGTGGTTTTCTGTCGGTGCTGTTGCTGGTGTTGCTGCTGCAGCTTTGGCTGCTGTGACTGCTGTTACTGGAAATGTTGCAACCACCCGAAAGTGGCTAATAAAGCAAATCTTGTTGACAATACCCAAGACTGGAGGCAGACTGGAGGAACTTTGCAGCCTCCCTTTTCGCTTTGCTGTTCTGTTTTTGGTTAAGCTCTACATGGAAATTTCGCCAATTAACACCTTTTAGCATGTTGGCCCAAAGACAACGACAGCAGCAGCCGTCGGAGGAGGCGACAACAGCAGCAGCATCATCGAATGCGTTAATTAAAATTATACTAAAAGCGGCAAACAGCAGCAGCAACACAAGCTGAAGCCAAAGTCAAAGCCAACGAAGCAGCAGCATCACATAAAAAATAAGAATGAGAAATGAGAATGAGAGGCTCCTCGACGGGGCATAAGGACTTCCTTACTGTCGCTCGGCTATTAATATATATAAAATACGGCTAAAATACGATTAGCTGGCCTGCTCGGCAACATGTTGCTCCGGCTGGGGCGCATAGTAAATATTGACAAGCTGCAATGTGCAACAGTAAAGGCAGCAACATCCATCTGAGAGCAGCAGCAACATGAATATCGCACCTTGTAAACTCATTTGCGCGTACGTGTTGAAACAAATGTTTGCGGGGGGTAAGTGAAATAAACAACAACACAAAATACAACAAAAAAAAACGGAAAAAAATTGCCATCCAGCATCAAAAAACAACAGGCAGCGAATGCAGTTCGAGATTGTCTCGTGATTGCAGCAGCGTGTGTCAGCACGAAACAATTTTATAGAGTTTTTTATTAAGCCTTAAACTTTAGTAAAATATATTTTTTAAATAAATTAAATTCAAAGTACAAAATAACAAGACATAAAAATATTAATTTACACAAAACTGAAAAGTAGCTTTGGTTAGTCACGCCCCCATCTTTAATGGCCGCCGTCCCATCAGCAACAAATGTTGCCTTGGCAATTGCCATAAGTCAGACACAGCAGTAACTGCAACTGCAACTGGCGCAGCAGCCGCTGCAACTGCAGTAGCAACATGGCCACGCCACAGGAGTGAATTTCATTGCATGCAGTTTATGTGCGGCCTAATGGGGCTGTTGTTGCTGCTGCTGCTGCTCTTGGTGATGGGAAGCCACCAGCAACACGTCCATCTTCATCATAGGTAGCAGCACAACCTTCTTTCCATATGATCAAGCTTCCTTTTTTTTGCTGACAAAGGGAATTATATAAATATAGCATAACCCAAAATATTTGAAAGTAAACAAATTAACTCATTTAAAGATAAAACATTTAACATTCTCTAGGAACAATTAAAACTTACTTATAATTATTAAAGTAAAATGAAATTAATCTAGTCCACCAATACAAAATTCCTTGTATAATAAACTACTTAATAGAGAATCTCAAAAAATTGTTAGGTTAATGTTAAAACATTAAGAAACAAGTATCATAATTTTTAGCAACTGCACTTAGGTGTATCTATAAGAGAAACCAACAATTTGTTTGAGTTTAAATTCTTTAAAATAAATTATTAAAAAATAAAGTCTGGTCATAAATAATATATATATATATATATATTTTTTTTTTTAACTAATATAATTCAATGCAGAATTCCCCTTGAAATCTATCAGATATCCGTAGATATAAGAAAAACAGAAAGCACTCTACTTTGAATTGGTCTGGTTTTTTGGGCACCATGACACCAGCAGAGAAGTCCACAAAAGGGGGCCATGTCCACCCCTCGCCTTTATGCAAATTCGGTGCTGCTGCTGATGCTGCTGCGTGTCAATGCAAACTTTGCTGACTTGCATGCGAATGTTGCTTGCACAAACATTGAGGTTGAGGTGTACTGCCAAAGTTGTCGTCATTGGAGGACGTTGCAGCAAAGGAGTCGCCAGTCGCTGGACTTGTCTTTGCCGCTAAAGTTGCACAGTAAGAAAACAAATTAAGAGATTATTGAAATTTACTAAAGTAATTTTAAATTTTTTCTAAAAAATAACTAATTTGCAGGAGAGTAAAACTATATCTTTCTATGTTTTTGATCTCGTTATCAATATGTATTGCATTTTTTCTTTCAGTGCAGGGCTGCTACTGCTGCTGTTTGTGTTGCAGCTCCAGGAGCAACCACCGCCTGGCTTGTTGGCCCGGCGACCACAGCTGGGTGTCCTGTGCGCGCACAGTCGAGTCGAGTTAAGCAAACTCGGTGGCCACCGGACAGGACGGGCAAAAGGCAAAAGCTAGGGGCAGGGATTCGCATACCCTTGCCTCCGTTGCCCCAATACCAATTGGACGGGACTTGGCCTCGGAATCACCCAAACGATTGAACAGAAGCTCCTTGCATATCAGTGTTGAGTATAAAATGAAATGGCAAAAAGCTAAAGTTAAATAAATAATAAAGTCTTTAAAATGTCTACTTAAATTTAAATAAATTTAAATATAAAAAATATATTCTAAATAGAGAAGAAAATATATCTTTTTTACACATTTAGACACAAAATCAGGAGATCTTTCAATAGTATAAAAAAATTTAATATCTTTCTTGTTTTAATTATTCAATATATCGGAGATTGCCCTTCAAGAATTATTAATAATTTCCTTTGTCTTATAATTTGAATTTATTATATTTTCTTTTCCCCCTTAAAACTCCAAATAAAACTAACTTGATCTTTTGGCTAAAAATAAACCGAAAAGCCAGCTCAAAGGTGCGTAAGTTGTCGATTCCTCAGGCCCCGCAGTCCAGCCAGTTGGTGTTACATTTTTACGTGCTCCAACGCCCAATGATGATGGTACACACAGCAGCGATGGATGCTGGGATGCCGTAGAAGGAGATGGAGAAACCGGAGGAGGTGGCGGGTAAAGGCGGAGCAGGAGTTGACCACCGGCCAACGCCTACGCAGGCAGTCAGATTCGGATGCGGATTCCGATTCGGACTCAAAAAGACTCAGGCAAGAGTTGGCGGGCAGCGCAGCATGATGAATGTCCCATTCCCATTCCAAGCTCCTAGGTGAGCAGCGTTCTTCGTACGTGCCTGACTCTACTGGCAGAGGTGTGGTCCAAAGGGGGTTCTACTTAACGAAAAAAAAAACCTACATCTAGTTGTTTGAGTTTCAGATTAATTTGATCCTTTTAGCAACTTTAATCCCCCCTTTTCGGGTTATTGTAGACACCTCTGACTGGAGGCCATAGAACGTGTGCCAGCGGGTCGTGTGTGGTGTGGGGATTGTGAGGATTTTGGCACAAGATTTCTGCGCCCCCCAAAATCAATTAAAATGCCAAGCGGCATGAGTCACACGCAACCCGGACAGGCTGTCGCTGAGGTTGGTCCCCGCCGCCGTGTTGAAAGGAGCGGGCTGCCTTTGTCCAAAGAGACCTCCTCGATGGATCATCTGGCGATGATGGAGCTGGCGAGGCGATGATGGGCCAATGGCCAGGAATTACAATGCTTATTCCATCTGGTCGGACTGGACATTTGCATACCCAATCACCGAATGGCAGGCATCCTCACACTTGACCCCGTTTTCAATGGACTCTCGGGCACGTTCTGTAATCGATCATCAGTTCCTAAAGTGGCCACAAGACTCGATTCGAAAAAACCAAAGTCCGAAGACTCGAGACTGAAGACGGAAGATTGTAAACTGAAGACTGGAGACTGAGGGCCGCCTCTCATCAAAGTCTAACAAAGCGCATACCACAGATATCAATTAATTTCAGCGGCCCAGCGTTGATGTGAAAAGGCCAACAAAATCGTAATAAGTCAATGCCTTTGATGGATGCACAGGAAGAAATCAAAAGTTGAAAGATGTTTTACTAAGAAAACATAAGATTTAAGTAAAATTTCTCTAATAATGTTTAATTTACTAATATTTTTCTCTGTGCATCTACAAAGATCTCAGTTCCACGACTTTGAACCTCTTTTTCAGCTTGCGTCTATTGATAAACACAAATAATTTTGTTGCAGGATGGATATGAATATGAATATGGATATGGATCCACCTCGGCCAGTCACAATCATCATCAATCGGTTAAGAAAATATTTAACAAGTGTTTGAATGATTTTGAAAAATGATGTGTGCCTGTGCAGCAGGCGCGATTTAAGCTTGGGATTCTCGAACTGCGATCTCGGGGATCTCTTGCAATGTGCAAGATCTTAACGTTCCTCTTCTCAGCTTTAGTCGTCTACAAATTATTGCACGCGATCGCTCATTTCCAGCAGAAATAACACAAACACGGCAGCAACACGGAGTGGCACAACAGCAACATCCACATGGGGATCATGGGGGACGCGGGACGCGGGAATCGAGATGAAGGGAGATCGGGCTTGCCAGCTCCCAATCTTGCGTCCGAAGGCAATGTAGATATAGCAAATAAGATATGGCTGGGGCATGTCATGAGGCCCGCGACTGTGAAAACATCTCAATGGCAAAAGTATCACATCATTCATAATTCCATTGCCGCAGAAGGGGGACTCGGACTCGAACTGGAACCCCAACTCCAACTTCAACTCCACCTCCAGCTTCAACTCGAATTGAGTTGTTGTAGCTGGCCACGAAAATCTCTCGCTTCAAGTGTTGAATGTTTGCTCAAATAACAACAAGCTCGGATCGAGAGATATCTCCAGGGGATCGGGGATTGTGAATCTCGGATCTGGGATCTGGGATCTCGGAGATCTACCCAGATCTCTCGGTGAAATTTGACAAATGAACCATGCAGCCCAAAAAATAAATAAAAATACCTTGTATATCGAAGTGTATGTTTGTGTGAGAGCGCAACCGTGGCCCGGAGTGATCATTATTAATGATGACGATTTGTTGATATTTTTGTAACGTGCTATGGAAAGCCCTTTTTTTTTCTTTTTTGGTCTGCAATGCGATCGCACAATTATAGACCAACAACAGGAATTACAAACAAGTGCAGGGTCCCAGTCTCAGTTACAATCCCAGTCACTTGCAGTCTCATCGAATGCCAAGTCATGCCCACCCATCGGATCTTAAGGTCTACACGGACACAAATATAAGGGAATTTTGTACAGAAAAATTTAAAATATCATATTGAAAGTTTATACTGTAAATTGTTAGCTCTCAAACTAGGAAATTCAGTATCTACATTTTGAAAAGTATATATTTTCTGCTAAAAAAATTTAATTAAAAGAAAATTTTAAATAAAGTTATCTTAAAGAAATTCATATATTAAAATTGGCTAGAATATTATTAGAAATATATATATCAATATATATTCTAAAACAAATTACCTTTCCCACATTTTCTCTCCGTGCAAACCCACATTCTCAATCCCAATACCCAATACCCAATGATCATGGTGATGATCTTCCACACAAATTGCCGAACAGCTGGCCAGAGGCAGGAAACCTTTGCATAATCTAGGCTTATAATTCAATTAATGCCTCGGATCGCTCGACTGCCGTCGCCGCGATTCGTTTTTCATTTCGATTTTCGTTGCACTTAGCTCCGAACCTGAAGTGCAACACTAGAATCCAGCCACATGACTGGCAGCTCAAGTGCCCATAGCCATTGGGGATGGGGATGGGGATGGAGATCTGGCTATATGGTGACGGTAATGCGGACTGGGAGTCGATGATCAGGCGCAAAACGTCGTCGTCACACTGTCTGCGGCAGATGCTTTAAATGATCGCTCAATGGGTTGAGAACAGCACCGCCAGGTTGATGATCGAGCACCCGGGGGCTGCACACACCGGAAATCGATTTCGAGTGTTGCCCAAAGAGATCGTTTGGCATTAGCAAATGCTGAGCCACAAATTAAGACATTAACGAAGCGATTTCCTTTGTAGATTTTGCAGCTTGAATGTTTAGAGTGACAGAATCAAGGAAAATATATTTTGAAAATTAAGTCTAAGAGCTTAGTTTTAAAGGATCATAATATTTTGTAGAGTTTTACTATATTTGGTTTAGTTTTCCTTTTAATTTAATAATTGGTTTTAAGCAGAAACCAAATAAATATTCCTTAAAAATACTTCCTGACGCGAGAGTCTTGCCCTAAACCTTTTCTGTATAAGATTTATGTATACCATACATATTTTTACTTTCAAAAATAGTTTTCTCCAAGCTCTCTTTAAATATTAATAATTTTTCCAAGATCTGTTCTTTCACCCTTATACATTCCCAGAAAACAAAACACACACAAATGCAATTTTTTTGTTTTTGAAAAAGTTTCCTTCTTTAATTTTCTTATTTTTTTTCGTTTTAATTGATTTCGGTTCATCTTTAATTGTATTTTTATAATTTGTGTTAACTAAATGTTAGTTTTTAGCTGTGTAGTTGCCTTCATTTATCTGCGTTGCTTATCAATTTCGGCTATAATTACTATATACAATTGCCTGGCCAGCTATGTGTGTTTAGGTTACGACTATTTATATCGATTTTATACATTTAAAAAACAAGAAAATAAACAATAACAACGTTTCGCTTGTGGTGTATAGGTAGGTGTAAGACAATGATTGGTTAGGCATACACATAAATATATTACAGGAGCCTTGGCAAGCAGTTATCCATCTTCAAATTGAATGGTTTCTCTCTTCTCGGGGTAAACACTTAACGATTACTGAACATTAAACTAAATTAAATTTAAATTTCATTTAAATTAAATTAACTAAGTTTTGCAGCTTCTAAGCCACACTACAATGCAGGAATGTTTTTCTGTTTATTTTCGATGAGATTTCACTGTGAATGATGCTGATGGAATGGATGGATCGCTTGTGGTTTACAGAATTACAGATTGCTCAAAGCCTTTCTAAACTGGGACTGGCTGCTTTGTATGGTGGTTCGCTTGTGAGTGTTTCTTCTGGTTTCGTGGACGATTTACACAAAAATTTTGACTAGGAAAGGACGTTTCTTGGGTGGGCCAGCCTAGCGATGGGCTCGAGCTGGCGAGGATTGCTCTAGTCACACCTCGCTGGGCATGCAATGCACACTCGAGTCCTGCGACAACTCATCCATGGAGGATTCTAAGGAGGAGAAAGAAATGGGTAATTAGTTGTAAACAAATTTTAACTTGTAGTATTAAGGATTTGTTTTAATTATTATTTAATATTTTGTAGAGGTTATTATATCTTTTTTGGTATTTTTTAATCTTTGTAAGTGCCTTTCTTCAGAAGTCATAGAAATTTTTCAATACTTTAGCCATAATGCAATGAGTCAGAGATCTTTATACAATCTCTTTAGTGACAATATTTAATAATAGTTATTTTCTTTTAGCAATTCCTTACCATGTGCCGGGTATAGACCCGCTTTAGAGCCGTTCATATGCATTGGGTTCTGTGCGTTATTCTGAAATGAATACGTTAACTGCAGGTTAATATGACGCGCAAATGAGCTTCCTTCCGGTTCGCGTACTGCAATCAAAAATCGTTTGTTGAAAGTAGAAAAAAAAACAGAAGAAATTGTAAATACTGTGTTAGCATCTTAATCTTTTTTCTTTTCTTTTTTTGTATTTTTGTAGTGTGTGTTTCGAGGAGGGTTTGGGCTTCTACGGGAAATCTAGGGTATGTATCTAGGGGTATCTCTCTGGGTTGGCATGCTGCACTAATCCACTACTTACTTTTATTCTTACCAGCATGTATGTGTTTTTTCTGACGCGCCCGCGAGTTCTGGAACCAAACTTGCGTCACACGCTTGCTGAGACCGGTCACTGAGGCAATACGCTCCAGATCCTGGCCATCCGGATTACTGTCAATCTGGAAGTTGGCCTGCAGCACTTGCAACTGCTCCTCGGTGAAGGTGGTTCGCACCCGTTTCGTCTTGCTCTTGTGATAACCATCGCCATCACAGCCATCTGGAATTGAAATTGAAATGGGAATGGCAATTGGTATTATAAATATTATAAGAACGTGTGAGGATCGGAAATTTAATCGCTATATAAATCGTAAAGGAACTAAGAGACTAATGGCACTTGGAAAAAAATATATCACAATTATTAATGAATTTCTTTCTTGAGAAATATATTTAAAATAAATATTAATGCAATTAAATACCTATTGATTTCCTTTTTAAATATTCTTTACTTTTAAATTAAATTAACGTTAAAATTCCAGCTTTAAAAATATGAAAATTATTATAAAGTATATCTAAATTTAAAGCCAAGTGTATTATGATTTATTTTTTGCTATTTTTCCTCCATAAACCAACTGCTTAAAGGGCCTTAAGGTCTCTCGTCTCTCGGACTTGGCTCTAAAAGCATTTTGACAGTCGGCCAAATTGAAAATGTCAAAAAGTGTTTATGGTTTATAGAGCTGCTATTGCTGCTGCCGTGCTTTATGTGGCCACCGTGCAGACCCGGTGGTCTCCTCCAGAAATTTGTGGAGGGGGAAACTCAGGTCTAGGCTGCGACATTTACAAGCCGATCACGTCAGCAAAGGCTGGAGTGGTTTTTTTACGAGTATGACACGATTTCGTCAACGACGGCGACTGGCTGGCGCTTAGTGATTCCCAGCTTCACTGTACCGTCCCGAGTCTTGGCACAGTGAAGCGTTCCAAATTGGCAACCCTTTTGCCACCGAAGCGTGCAGCCATGTTTCCAACTTGTTTTCACTGTTATGCTTTGTTTTTTGTGTTTTTTTTTTTTTGTAAATATTAAAACAAAAAGAAAAACTCACCGTCGCTTGATGTGGTGCCACCCTCGACCGTTTCCAGATAATGAGCCTTGCAGAGCACCCGGTCATCCATGAGCGCGAACTGCTCGCCGGTGGACAGCTGGCGGCCGCACTGGTCGCAGGCAAAGCAGGCCAGGTGGAAGACCAGCTCCCGGGCCCGTCTCACCCAGTCGGAGGCGGAGATGCCGCGACAGCACTTTGAGCACTTGGCGCCGAAATTTCTGCAATTAAAAAGAAACGGAAAACGGAAATTGCAAATCAGTTTTGGCAATAAAAAGTGAAGATATTACAAAATCAGAGGGGGGTATATTTTCTACAGATTTTATATAAATTTTAATAGTTAATAAACTTAATAAAATATATTTATACTTTAGGTAAAGGGTTTTCCTTAATTTGTAAACCTATTTTCTATAATTCTTCAGTAAAAACTAAACAAATCAATTAAAAAATATTCCTCTAACTCTTATTATTTTGTAAAAAAGAAACATCCAAATTTGAAAATTGAGTGAAGTGAATCATTTGGATATGGTTTTCGGTTTTTCCCGTATTATTTTTTTTTTGGGACTTTTTCCAAGCGGAAGTTGTGCCCAGCATCGATGCTCCGACAAACGTTTTTCCAAATGAGTTGGCAACTTTCGGTGGCTTATTGTTAGATTTTAAGCTTATTTTTACAACAGCCACAACAATGTATGGCCAGGGCATGACTCGGATGTGGACGTGGACGTGGATGTATGTACGGACCTGGAGCTGGCGGGGATGCAATGCCATGGATGATGTCTCCATCGGGCAGCAGGCAATGCACACTTAAAATTCTTAACTTGAAAAATAAATATTTTTACAGCATCTCACGGCGCGTTTGTTTGTTTATTTTCATTTCGTTGGACGTCGACACCGTTTTTCCTACGACGTTCTTCTTCAACGTCTCTACCCATTTCTCGATTTTGTATCCATCAGATACGAAAGATACTGAGGCCGTAGTTTGGCTTGCAAGTTGCATTTGCCTCGTAAAGTTTTCATTTCGTTTCGTTACGTTTTGGCCGCATCTTTGTCGCTGTTGACTTAATGGATTAAGTCGAATTGTAACAATTAACCAGCCAACGGAAAACTGTGGGAAACTATTCGGAAAACACTTGTGCACATAGTTGGAGTTGGAGGTGGAAAATCGATGGGAATTTTGGAAAGTTCAAGAAGGGGGAAACTACCAGCTGTTGGCTTGCTTTTAGTCTTATTTTTTAATATATTTTGTAAATAAAATTCTGTTTATTATATTTCGTAGTCCTTGAAAATATAAATTGATATTTTAAAAATTTCATTTAAAATTCCACTCAAGGACATCCTAGACACGGGCACTTGGTCCTCGGATACTGGACTGGAAATGTTGAAATGACTGCTGGCCCATTGCAGACCACTCTCATGATTAGAATCAAATTCCCGGTCTGCATCTTGCATTGATTGAACAGCGGCAACAGCCGCTTGGTCAACTCCGAGGTGGCGCAGTATGATTCCGGGCGTTCCGGCACTGCGCCATAGCAGGCACAAATGTTGCACTTGGGTACCTTCCTTAGCCGGGGTCTGGTGGTCACATTGTTCATTATGCCCGCCTCCCAATCGGGATTTATAGCATCAAAGTCTGTCTTCACCCGATCGAAGATCGGTTTGGCCTTCATCTCGGACATTCCGAGCAAATATTTGCATTTCTCCGAGCGTTTTTTGTAAACGTGTATGAATAGCTTTTCCTCCTCTTTCACCGGAGAGTCTAGCGTGAAAACTACGCACTTGCCGCACTTGGGCGATAGGGGATTGGCACAGGAGCCGTATTCCCGGTCGCAGACACTCACGTAGACCGACGACCGGAAGGTGATCTCAACACAGGTGGGATACTCCTCTGGCGCACACTTATTCTGGCGTGTAATCAGCAGGTCGTCCACCACGAACTCCATCATCCACAGGATGTTTCCACAATAACGTTTCTCTGAGCCCATTTTAATCCAAGAATTATACAAAACACTTTAAAACTTAAAAATTTAGCCAAAAATGAAAATTTGAAAGAAGGAATTTGATGAATTTTAAGATACACAAAATTACTTCATAATTTAGATAAAGAAAGATGAAAGTGTGATGTCAAAGACTTGCCAAAGAATGAGAAATGGTATTGAAAATGATAAGACTCTAAACTCAAGGCCTATTTGGTAGGAACTTATAAATCCTTAAAAAATAAACCAATTTACAGAAATCGGTAAAAAATAGTATAGCTCTTTTTTAGAAGGGTTACCAAAAACATTTTAGCTTTTAAAACATACTTTTTTTAAATTTATTTTTAATTTTTATTGTATTGTCTCTGTACTCACTTGCTGTAGTCGGCCTTGCAGTACACCTGTCGCTCCCGGATGAAGCAAGATTGCTGTCGGTCTAGGGGGCACATGCACATGCAGCAGCGAAGGCAGTGGGCATGCCAGGAGCAGCCGCCAACCTCCAGGAAAAACCGATCAGAGATTGGTTCCCCACACGCTGCGCAAGAACGCAGCTCAGTCTGGAAAATATAAAATGAAAAATTTAAGAAGTTGGCTTAAAGAAAAGGAGAATGTTTTTCTTAAACAAAAAGGTTTTATAATTAAAAAAAATATTATTAAAATATTATTAAAATAATATTGAAGTCGTCTAGGAAACTCTACTCTTTTATCAGATATTGTAGATAAATATATACTTAGATAAACATAAATCTTAAATTGGTTCTATATGCTAATTTTAAAGCCTTTTCTTTATCATTTAGTTTGTCGGGGCCTGAGAACCGGATCGGCTTTTCTATGCCAAACCGATCTGATCTGAAATCGTAGCGCCCCGTCGGATTTGTTTCTTCTTTTGTTGTGCCTTCAAATGAAATCGTTCAATAAATCTGGCAAATGTCCCGGCGGCTTCTGTTTTATTTCGCGGCTGCAGCATTTAACTTATGTATATTAAACAAATTTCAATAGCAACAAAAGATGGGACGAGTTTCATTCGCTTTGTTTTGTTTAGTTTGGTTTTTTCTTGGTTTTCTGTTTCGCTCTTTCTGAAAATTGAACCATAAATTTAAAAATGTTATGCTAATTGTTGTTGGCGATATTATTATTGTTATTGTGTTGGTGGCGACGGCAACTGCTTCGAGTTCGATTTTAATTCCAGGTCCCCCCGAAATGTGAAATTTATTGACCCACCGTCGGAGCGATCTAATGAATATTCAATGTCTCGCCTGCATGTTACGCCGATTTAAATGAGTGTTTCAAACAAATTTTATTGCGTTTCATAAAGTACAGAAAAATATACAAAAGTTAAACCGAAACGAAAAAATAATCCGTGGAGCATTATTCAGATTGTGAGTTTCTTAATTGATTTTTTTTGTGCTTCTTTTTGGCAATTATTTTAACACCTGGCGAAAGATACTCATCTACATTAAATGGGGGAATTTTGGGGGGTTTGGAGAAAGCAGAGATAAATAATTTGTAATATAATGGTATTAAATAATTTTAACAGAATTACTGTCACTAAGTGCTAAAAATAATATGCAAATTATTTTTAACATGAGAATAAATCACTTTACGAGCAACACCCCATATAAATCTTGGTTTGTATTTAAATATTTTGTGAATTTTTAAGGCCCTCGTAAAAACTCAAATAATTTATTTAAGCCTGCTCTCATAATTTCACCATTAATGCCCTCTCATTATCCTTCACTTCAATTCTCGATCTGGTTATCGTTGATTATGATGTGCAATTTCAGTTTGGAATTTTCAATATAAAAAAGAATTGACTGCCATACTTGAAACATTTAATTAATGGTCGGCATTTTGTTTTTGTATATATATATTTTTCCATTCATTAAAAAATATAAACTGATGGCCACACAAAAATGTTTTTTCCATTAATCAAAAAATGGCCGAGAAAATAAGTTAAACTTTTGCTGCTGGCAAAACAATTGAAGCCGCAAATAATTGTCGTCGCTTGTAGCCACTTGTTATTAACTTAGCTGACGAATTCCCTTTTTCCCTTGCCGCCAGACATTGACAAAAAAAAAATATAAATAAATACAAACAAAATACATATTTAAACAAAGACTTGGCCATGACTAGGCCGCGATCAAAGGGCCCGACATTTACGGCTAAAGCAATTAATAAAACAATGCCGAACGGGAAAAAGAATTCAAGAGGTTAGACTAGTTATTATTTAAAATAATATTTAGACAGTAAAAATACTAAGCTAAGCTACTTAAAACTTTAAAAATTCAAATAAAAATAATCAGACAAACATACAATTCTATAAAAGACAAGAATTTATATTAAAAACTCTTCATAAAATCACCTTAGCCCAATGATGGTGTATCAAAAAACATGGAAAACCAGCAGCCCTGGGTAATAGATATCTATGAAAATAATTTATGACAGGCCGCAGCAGACTATCAGATACAAATGTATCTTTTTGTCGAGGGGGGTTGACGGGCGTCTGCGGCTGCCCCGAAATTCCAGTGAAATATGCAATATGGCCACCGTCAGTAGTCCCAGGCGCAACTGGTGAGGAGTGTGTGCCGATGATATGGGTGTGCGTGTGTGGCAGATATAACTACATACATGAGCACACACACAACATGGCCGCTGCTCATTTCGCCTCGTTTCGTTCAGTTTTTCCTCGCTTTTTGCGCGCAGCCGCTGCCCGCTGCCATTTAACTTTTCAACTCCGCTGTGTGTGACACGTTTAATAGCTGTCCCAACCCCCCTCCCAGCCACCACCTTGCCTGCTGCCTACCTCACCTTTTTTGCCCTCTCCTCCCCTCGATTTTCCCTCAACGAGCCTGCGCTCTGCTCCGTCCCGCTCAGCCTGTCACTTTCGTTTAACTTTTCACATTGCTCGCCCGAAAAAACACAACCAACAACAAGGACAACCAGGGGGATGGGGTAGGAGGAGGGGTGCTGCATTCGGCGGGGTGTTTTCAGCAATTTGTTTTCCCAACGCCCGTTTTAACACACAAAAACGGAGGCTGAGACTTTGACTTGAGAGCACTTAAAAAAATAATTGATTTTTGGAAATTATTTTTGGGGAGTAATGAAAATAATTTATGAGAAAATTAAATTTAATGGTAAATAAAAAAATAAGTAAATAAATAGTTAGAAAAGATGTAAAAATATAAAAATGTTTTTTTGGGAAATAAAAAAGAAAAATAAACCAACTTAAGCCAAAAAAGCATTAATTTTAATTCGGAAAACTTTTCTGTGCTGTTTTTCTGCATTCAACATTAAATTTTTTAAGAAATCCAAATTTTTTGATATTTTTGAAAATTTGAACGATGTAACCCCTTATCAAATTTTGAAAAATTTTATAAAAATTTGTTTCTGCCGGAGATGGCTAGATTGACTTGGCTGTTGATGCTGATCAAGAATATATATGATTTATAGGGTCGGAAATGACTCCTTTACTGCATAAAAAGCTCCTAACCTAAACTGCAAGGATATAAAAATAAAGAAATGTATGTTATGAAAAACTATAAAAAAAGGGTTTCAAAGCACATTTTCTAAAGAAGATTTTCTAATAAATAAGCAAGTAATTAAAACTTACAAAAATATAACTTATATTCATTTAAATTGCATACAACTTTTTGTTTCAAGTGTAGAGGACCCGAAACTGCGAATTGCAGTCCCTCTCCTTGTTGGCTTGTTGGTTATACACATGCAATTGCCGTTGTTCTTGTTGTTGCTGTTGTCATGTCTATGCCCACTTTTGAAAATATGTCAGTTGTCAGACAGGCAGCCGCAGGGGAAGGGGGGAAGGACGGCCAGGACAGAGGGACAGAAGGACACATTTGAAGTGGCATTTTTGGCGAGCATGTCATTTGACTGTAATTTACTCGTGAGTGTCGTGTCGTGAGGCCTGCCTGCTGCGGTTGAGTATTCAATGCGAGATGCATAAATCTGCCCATGAATTTTAAATGGGTCTCTTGTGCGCGCGAACGAGGTCTTAGAATCGCTGGAAAGTTGCCATTTCCATTTTCATTTTCCGACTGTGACAGCAATAGGAAAAATCTGAAAATGTTGTAGTAGGCCAAAAATGGAAATAAAGATGAAGTTGATGGGGAGAGACTTTAATTAAGAGGTTAATACGGTTAAGTTAGATATATTTCAAGACGTTTTAATATCAGTAAAGATATTTCGAATAAATTTTAAAGAGATTTTTATTTCATTTCTTGATAATCTTTTATAAACTGAGTAACTACATTTCAATATTAAAAAATTAAGTTAATTAAGTCATACTTTAATATCAAATACCTTCACAATCAAATCCTAAACTCAGATCCAATAATATAGATATCAAACAAGACTCTATATGAGGGTCTAGGATTCTAAAGTAGACTCTAAATTATAAGCAAAAAGCAGCCAAGATTTCCGGAACTGATAGAAGATAATGATGAATTCGCCAGATCTCTGCGGGTCGCAAGGTGCGATAATATATAGCTCCCCCTAAGTTATCTGTGGGACCCTGGCTAGTTCTTTTGCCTCTATCTCTCTATCTTTTATTGTTATTATTTGCTACGAATACTCAGTGTTATATAAGCACTCCCTATGCCGTCGGCCCTCATAAAAATTCCACAGTTTAAAACTTGCACCTTGCAACTTTTGGCTCGAAATGTCGTAAATAACCCGACTTGGCAGTCGTATAAAAGTGGGAAAAACAAAAGGCCAAGACAGAACTATAAAAGACACTGAAGAGTATGCAATAAAGTTTATAATCCTTCGCCCCAACTCCACCGAGAGGGCAAGGTGCCTTTGCCTGCCTGTGAGATGATAATGGTGTGAGTGTTTTGAAATGAAACCGATCTGGGAATATAAAGAGTGGACTGCAGGCACAAACGGTAGCCGGAGCTAAGAACTGTATCATCTTCGGGTCCGAAAATAAAAGAGGAACACGCCTAGAAGATCGATTACCCGAAAAACGGACAATCTTACACGTCATTGCGCAAATTGAGCGATCATCATTGGGGGAAAGGGGAATACACTGAAAAGAATATGTAAAAAGAAACCTAAGAAGAGATTTTATATAACAAAAATATTAATATTAATTGTTTTAATATCTTTCAATGATTTAAAAACAATTTTCCTGGCTTTAAAATATTTATTTGACTTGACTTTTCATCAAAATTGTTTTAATCTGATTTCACTGAATTTTTCTTTGAGTGCAGACAACTCCCTGAATCGATTTCTTTCTTCAATCTCAATATCAATGAATTGAGGGATCGTTGAAACGTTGGCTGCTCGGTTTTGATGACAAAAGCCTTGGCACTCAATTGATCTCTGTGGTTGTGACTTGTCATCTCTTTGCCTTGGCTATCCATCCCATCCATCCACCCAGCCACCGTGAGAATGTTGTGCTCCCAAAAAAAAATAAATATATATAAAAAAAACAGAAATAGAAACCAAACAAAAGCCGCTTCCACAATGGACATATCTCTCGGCCGATATCGTGGCAGTTATAACAACACAACAACTTGAGCACTTGTCACTTGAACGGATTTTGGCAAATGTTTTCCTAAGGCCTTTCGATCTCTCGCTTTAAGCTGCTTTTCAACAACAAATTGCAGCGAAGGCTACAAATCAAACAGAAAAGACTACCAACAGAAATAATAATATATTGGTTTAATTCCAATATTTTTATTAAGTAAAATTTATGATATTTTTATGTGAAAAGAAAATGTACAATTACCTTTTGCTGATTTTAATGACTTTCGAAAAAGGTATATTGATTTTTAATTAGATATATAAATATTACGATTTTAAATATACTTTTATTTGTAAATTATTAATATTAATATTATTATTATACTTTTTAAATTATTAGATTTTTTTTAGGTCTCGACTCGAGCTTCTTTTCAACACACAAATTAATGCGTGGGCTTAAGAGGCTACCAAAAAACATAATATATGGTTTTAGTTCCTATATTTGTATTGTGTAAACCTTTTCATATTTTGAGGTGATTTATGCACCATGAAAATTGTCAACGGGCGTCTGTCAAATAAATACTTCGTTTTCTGGTTTTGTGACTTTCGAAAAAGGCGTGCATGGCTTTTTAATTAGAGCTACTTTTTTGTGTTATCCCAGTTGGTTTTGGAGTTGCGTGGGCACCTCGAACTTTTGTGTTTAATATATTGAATTATGCTAAAATATCACTACCAAAAAGATTACACGTCGGCGTTTGTTTGGCGTTAAGTTCGGGATCATCGTATCTGATTGTTATTTAATGGCCTCACGAACTGCTCTTTATGAATGGAATCGCCGCCAACAAACGCCCACGATTCCACGGTGAAATAAACGTAAAAATAAAAATACAAAAAAAAAGTTGAATAAAAAGTGGAATAAAAAGAACCTTGTTCAAAGTATATCCATATTACGAGCACGCTCCATAAATTGGCTAAATGTTTACAAATATTTCATCGGGAAACGGTTAATGGCAATCGCACCTCCTCGCCTTTTGCCACATATAATCGCGTATATATAGTCTATAGCTGTTGCTGTTGTCGCGCCCATTGATCCAATCAAATTGATGGTCAGCTATAACTGAGCAGAGCGAACAGAAATGGGAAAAAGGGAATCCATTTCCAGGGGAATACAGGGGAAATTGGGTAACTAAAAACTTAACTAAATAATTAAAAAATAATTTAATAAAATTAAATAACTAACTTTCATCTATACGCTCTAAAAAAATATAAAAGAAAATATTCTAGAAAGTATCTAAAGGATTTTTTGTCCTTTTTTAAAGAATATATCTGTATCTTCTTTACTTTTAAACAAATTTTAAGGAATTTTAAAGAATTTATTTGTACCTCATTTAACCAATTTTTTCTTATATATTTCAAGCTTTCCTTTTAGCGACTTTTCACTGTATATCCGCGTTGCATTCACACTTTAAAACCTGTCCCTCAGTGTGTGTTTGCCTGCGCGTTACTGTTGGTTTGTGCATCTCTCCGGCAAACTTAATTACCGCTTTATGTCAATGGTCCAGCGTGTTTTTGCTAAATTTATCAGCGTTATTAAATTTTATCACTGGCGACAAAATGTGCATATGCCATTCAATTTTCACAACATATTCGCACACACACCCCGTAACCCTTCCCTTACCCCATGTCCAGTCTAGGCAAATACAAATATTATGATGGCAGACAACTGGCCGGTGGATCGAATGGTGTATGGAGAAGACCCGGGCTCCAGTTGTGGGCCCCAACATTGGTGTAACATCGTAAAATATTTTACGGCCAAATGGATTCCGCTGCGGCCAGAGTCGCCAACGTTTTTATGGGCCGGAAAAACAAAAGGAACCAATATGCCATTCGAAATTGAAAGAAGAAAAGCTTCCAGTTTTCCACTTTTTCTCATTTAAGCCGCTAAGTGGATAATTGACAATTGCCAAAAAGTAACTAAAATGCAAATGAAATGTCTATTAAAGATAATATACTGCCCATCATTAAAACGCCAAGACCCGAAACGAAAAAAATCGTTTAAAAAAAACCCTGTTAAATGTTTATACTTTATATATGCATATATAAAAAGTTTTATTTCACTTTATATCTTGGATTTTGTGGTTTTTTTTTTCTGTGGGTTCTTGCGATGACAAAGCCTTGGCTCATCTGTTGATGGGGCGGTGGGGGATGTTATGTGATGGGGTTAGGTGTGTAGGCTACACCGAGAACAAAAATATCATACTAGTAATTACAAAATGTTTTTCATGATGAGATATTAATTTTAAAATATTTTTGTTTAATTAAATACGAAGAAGTATCTATAGAACCTTATTTGTTTTATAAAAATATAGGTTTAACCTTTATTTATGATTTAATTTTTGATATAAGAAAACATATTAAAGGTTATAAAAATAAATCACCATAAAATAAAACCCTTAATTCATAATTTTATATCACCATTTAAGTTCTACTTTAAATATGTTCCCCTTTTCAATTGATATTTTCTCACTGTGTAAGCTACCCCAGATATCCCAGAATCCCCAGTGTTGACAAGTTATTGCCCGAAGAGAGGCAACGACTTAAAATGTCGCACTTTATTACACTACAAAACACAAAACTGAACTCAACGCGAGATGATCATCTCCGCCGGGCTTTGGATATGGCTGGGGTTTTCAGTTCGGATCGCCTTGGTTCTGGGATCTGGCACTCTGAGACTCTGGGTTTTGAGTTTTTACAGCCATTTCGTTGGATCTTGGGCTGTTGGCAAACATCGGCCTTTGTGTGCGCTCCCAGCCGCGTTTTATTATAACTGTTGACTGCTCGCATACGAAATAAATTTCATTTTAATACTTTCTTCGTTTTAGTTTTCGTATATTTTATTTTTTTGTCGGGGAGCTCGGAAAGTGATTTGCATACGGGTCGGCGTTCTCACGCGTTTCCCACCGGAGATCATCCCGCCGCAAGAGAGAGAAAGAAGTTAAGATCCCAGAGTCCAGATCCCAGAGCTTGATAGATCGCCCGACTTATGCAGCTAATACCGTTTTCGATCCAGCTTCCAGCTTCTATAGTTTAGCCGCCGCACAGTGGAGTCTTTATGGATGAAATCATTAACTTCAAAGGCAATTCTGGTTCTTAAAAATATATTTCAACTTTAAAAATTCCTATAAAATAAACCAAGCCGCCAATTGTGTTGAATTTTTCACTAAAAATTACTTCATTATATTCTCATTATTCCAAAAATTTAAAGTTTTATACAACAAACCCCCAGATATTTAATTTTTAATTTAGAATAATGATCCACTGTGCACCGCCGGCTGCCATTTCCACTGACCATAAACATAAACAGGTGGCAATGTTCATTTGCATAGACAACGTTTCGATATTAAATTTCAAAGCGAACGACCAGCGTCAACGACATTCCGAAAACACTAAACAAAAACACGAGAAACAACAACAACATTAAAAAACAAAAACAGAAAAACGACCAACTCGAAAAACTCAATATTCAGTTGGCGGTGGCAATCTGAAAATGGCTCTTCGATTTGCTTCTGGTCCCGTCTATGAAGTATAGTATATCTGTGTATTTTTTTTAGTAGTTTCCTGAACTTGTTTCGTGTTTTAATCATTTGCGGCTTTCGGCAGCTGTCCCAAAATCGAAACGAACTTGTAAATTATATATATGTCGCGACAGCTCCAGCCACAGATCCAGCCTTTTGTCATTTGAATTGATAAGACCGAATTAAATGGTAATGGGAGCGAGAATTTCGAATCTTTTCCTTTTTAAATGGTAAAATATTCGGTAGGGTCAATAAGCACTTAACTTCTTTATTTTAGTTCTTGATGGTATAAAAAATATATGAATTTAGATATTAGTTTAGCAAAGGCAATGGGCTTTTGTGTTTAGAAAACTAATAATATTTTAGTTATTAATAGATTGGGCATAAAAAATATTGAGGAATATTTAAGAATATTCTTCTAGCTATATTATACAAATATTTACAGTATTCAAATATGAAAGAATATGTTAAAATAGGTATTTTTAAATTTGTAATTATTTTATTAAGTTTATTATAAATTATATATTTTCAAGACAAACGAAAAAGGTTCTCCAACTAGAATAAAATGTAATAGAATATATAACAAAATATTTATACTTTTTAAAATTATGTAAATAGTATTTAGAGTTTTGGTAATAATTTAAATATTTTATTCATACACTTTCTTCACTTCTGAACTTCGAATTCTTCACTTAAATGGCTTTTCATTTTCCTATCCCCATATTTTTAAAATTTAATAACCAGCGATCCATTATCATTTCAAATCTATATTCATGGCAATACAATAGCTTGTAGCAATGTCAAATTAAATTATGCTGCCCCTTTGTTTCCATCTTGATCTGGCCCGTGCACATTTATTAACTCTTAATTAAAGATAATCTCTATCGAATTTGTTTGAAATGCATATAAAGTATGCGAGTTATTGCGTTAGTTTATAATAAAGGAGCACCCTGCGGCTATGCAATTTGCTGGGCAATAAATTTCAATAAAAAATAAAGCATTTGCATTCGATGGGATACGTTTTGAGAATGGGTGTAGCCACCCTCGCCAAGCACTTCATTTGCCATTTTTTTATTATTTCATTTTTATTTTGTTTTGTTTTTTTTTATAATTTTATTTTATCTTGCTTGTTGTGCCTCCTTTTTTGCATAAATTTAGCAGAGAAGCACATCGTAGCAGTTGTGCAAACAAGACTCAAAGTCTGGGAGAGAAAATCCGCTGCCAAAGTTCTCGAGCTGTCTGACTCTTAATAAATCGCTTATAAATCGCCCGCAAGTATCTCAAACGTTTTCGACACGCGTATTTCTTGTTCCCTTGCTGCCTTTTTTTCCATGGAGGTATCTTTTTTATTCGCATAATTCTGCGCGCATTTTTAAGGCATTCATCATAAAGTTTGGCCGGGGTTTTAGGAGGGCCGAAACTCGAGAAAACCGAAATGCTTTTGTCTTTTCGTCAACATGTCACAGCCACTAAACATCAATAAGTTGGGCTTTTATTGATTTCGTGTTTTATTCGCCGTGCTGTGTGTTTTTACAGCTCATCTTTGTGCAGAGTTTTTAGGGGGATTTCGTGTTTGATTTCTTATTTTTTATTGAGCATTGGCCACAATTAATTAGCTAAATCTGCATTTTGCATAAATTACTATACACAAAATATATAATATTTTCATATTTCAGTTTCGAGGGGCTCTCATGCAAATTGGCTTTCGGCTATTGTATTTCGGTGTTTCTGTATCTCCCTTACTTTATTTTTTTGTGGGCCAATAAATCACATTCGAAGCTGTATTTTTTTTATTTAGGTTTTGTTTCTTTTTGTGGGCCACCGCCAAAGTTCTAGCCGATAATTTATTTGGGTGACTTTGAATGATTTTAGCGGTGGCTTTCAAACGCCCGAAAGAGCATTTCGGATCGATACTGAAACTAGTTTCGCTTCCCTAAAACTAATCACTTTGGCTACTGTTCGCCGATGCCATCGATAAGCCCGATTTCGAAAGCTCTATTGGCCAATTTGCAATTGTCAAACAATTAAATACCAATATATTCAAGAGAGATAAAACAGGAACACTAAGGAAAATAATATTAGGTTTTGTAGAAATTTGGTAAATATTTATAGAAAATATTGGAAAATATTTTTCTTATTTAGTACATTTTCTATACAGTTCCAAAATTTAAGAAAAGTTGAAAAATATTTTAAACTTACTATATTTATCTTTAGAAAGTAAATTTCCCTTATATATGTTGTGAGTTTTTAAATTTAAGAACCATATAAATTCTACCACTATTTATATACAAATTCTTTTTATAAACATGCATTTAAAATATTCATAATATATATTTAGCAATTAAATTTTACCTCAAAATTTCTTCTGACTTTCTTACTGCTTTCAATAAATATTTTCAATATTTTTATCATAATCAAAATATATATTAACATTTGTTAAACATTTTTCTTTACCAGTTTTATTCATTTAATTAATTACTTTTCTCTTTACTTTAATTACTTTTCTCTTAGTGCAGAGAATCTAGACAGAGAACATTTATTTTAGCAAACGATGAAAGTTGTGTGGAATTTTAGCTAAAAATCAAATCGAATGGTTTGTCGTTAGAAATAGTTGAAGGGGATGGGTTGTTAGAGGTCTAGCCCCTGTAAATTTTAGGGGCGGATTTGGGTTTGGGTTTTCTATTTTTTTTTTTTTTTTGGGTGCTGCCAGCCGACAGGAGCTGGAATGATTTGTGGCATTTTACAATTTTATTTGCTGCCCCGAAACCCCCGAACCCCGAGCATCATTTGTAAGCCAACTAAGCGTCCTTTAAGGACTATTTTGTGGATGCACTCGAACGAACAATGGAGGACACTCGACTCGCCTTCTTTTGTGCGGTTTTCGGGGCTCACTCTCTCCCTGTGCCTTCATACGATTTTCGTTTGAAGAGGAAAATATATACGGAAAAGCAGGGGACTTTTCGCATTTACCTGCTAAAAATGCTGCGGGGATTTTGACACGTTTCAGATACATATATATATATATATATATGTATATTCCCCTGGAGAGTCGAGGGATCGTCCGCATGCGCAACGCAACCCAAAACTGACCAGAAACTCGGGTCCTCTTCGGATCCTTTGTCTATTTTTATATATATATGTATGTTTGCGAGGCCCAAAACAAAGGTGTGATATTTGTTTCTCTTTTGTTCCTGATCAGGGCAATTGGCTCAAGTCAAGATGCATTTTCTGCCTTTCCCATTATTTTTCCACCGCCAGCTAGGCGTAGACTTCTTGTCAGCGTTGACAATTAGCCAAAAAGCCATAGAAGATAGTGGTCACAGGACACAGGGACCCTTGAAAATGCCTCTTTTTTGTTTTTTTGTTTGTGAATCCAATTATGAGGGGCTTGCTGAAAAATCTGCTGACCGTTGGTCAAAGCAGCTGGTTTTCCCACCTTTCTTATATTTCCTTTTTGGCATTTGGAAAATCTTTGCAACCGGCACGCGCTTCTCTTCTTGTATTTCTTGTGTGTGGGATTAGGTGACACAATGGAGTTAGGCGTCTAATCTACAAAAGGTGTTTTGTTAGCCACTCGAAGCTAATAAGTAGATTGGTAGATATGAAAAGAGTCACCCGTTGGTCATGTATCTTAAAGATGTTTCTTTAAGAGGTTATTGTTGTGAGAAATATGTATCTAAAGGCAGATCCTGTAGGATATCTACATGAATTCATTAAAAATATATCAAATAATGCAGAATAAATAGTTAAAGGCTTAATTAAATTACAAGTTCCCCAGAAATATGGTTTTTAAGAATTGTTTAAAACTAAATAAATATGTTCCAATACAATTTCTCATCCTTTTAAATTTTTAATAATTTTTTAAAAAGCACTTACATGTTCAAGAGCTAAATAAACTATTTTAATTTTAAATTTTAAGCTCGCCAATCAAGGAAAACATTTTCAGCCTCTCGAAGAAGGCGTCAATGACTTCTTAAAACACAAAAAAGACTCTGTAATATTTATGGAAGTTTTAGTTTTTTCCAATCTTTCAATTTTCTTGTGAATTATTAATGAAAAATCAGTTATTGAAATATGTATATATGTTATTTATAGCTGCTTTGCAGGCATTCGACATTTAAACGCTTAAATATTTATGCCTTTTTTATATCTCTTTCTCCGACTGACTACCTAAGAGCAGGGAGAAAAAAGATCCATACATTGTTGAATATTCATAAGCCAGCAGCGCCTAGTGGCGTCATTTTCGGATTTGGATTGGGATTCGGATAATATAGGCGGGACGGGGGATTGAGGCTGGGGTCCGGCCAACATCTGGGGCGGGTCAAGATCGATGATGTCAAGGGAAAAAGGTCGATCGGTCCGTGGTGAATCCCCTCTTATTTTTTTTACTGTTGACATTTGATTTCTGGGCTTATCGCATTCTCAAGTTGTAATCCGCGGCGCTGTTCCTCAAAAGCCCAACCCCCGCTGTTCGGTTATCGTAAGAACTTCTACCTTTAAATCCATAAGCCGATGCGATTAAATATATAACGCAGAGCAATAAGCGTCAGCACCTTGTCCAATTTGCTATGGTAATGAAAATTATATTCGTCGAACAAAGCCATGGCAAATCGATCATCGGCGAGCATAAATCATGATCGATTCTCTGCACACTCATGCCAAATATAACTTATCAAGCTATCTCAAGAAATCCTGTGGGTGGCTCACACTCATACACAAACAAAAAGCTATAGCACAGCGGGTGCAAAAATCGATTAAACGTTTTCGAGATAAAACCAAAAAATGTATTTGTTGAATGAACATTGAATTGAGCAACATCATCTAGGCGACACGATCACTGCAATGTCGAGGGGGAAAAAGCCCAGCTGACTTTGGTTTTTTTGGGTTTGGTTGCAGATACATCCGAATATTAGCCTTCATTTCACAGCCAATATTTTAAGATTCCCTAAACAGTGAATACCCGAAGAGAGGGAAATGGTTTGGCTGAGAAGTTGGTTTTTAAAATATAGTTTTGCATAGTTTTGAACTTTATCTTAATTCCTGTTTGTTTTCAAATTTAAAAGAATTTATATTTTATTTGTTTTAATTTTATTTAATAAAAATATTAATTAAAAGATAAAAACTTATATAATCTCTATGAACTTTGACTTTTTCAAATTAAACCTAGGGTTTTTAAGATCAAACTTTAAAAAGAAAGTCTTTCAAAATTAAATTCCATTTCAATTTCCATTTTCTTTACCGAGTTTTCACTGTATTTTAAAGCCAAAGTGTGGGCTGTGATGTGAGGCGATCGTCATGTTGGTTTTTTTTTAGTTTTTCGGTTTTTTGTCTGACTTTTTCAATGCACCCCACTGTGCGATTTGTGTGCTTTTCATATTCACCGCGATGCGAGTATAAACCATCGAAGGTGGTGGCCTCTGTCGTCTCCGGTGGACTTACTTTTTGGAAACTCATCGTTTTCCAGCGTTTATTAGCGGGATCCCAACGAATTGAATTGGTCTGAGATCGGGAATATGGAGATGTGAACTATTTTGCTCTCGTTTTTTTTTTCTTTTTTGTCTTAAGTCGAAGTCACTCTGTATTTCTAATGACCATTCAAGCGCCGCCTGTTGCGTTTTGCTGACCCGCAGCGGGCGGGTTAAGCAACCCGAAAGGAAAACAATACTCTTTTATGGGTCACTCTAGGGTCCGTCTTACATGTGCAGCAATTACAGAGGAAGGAAAGTATCTATACATAGTGATGTCAGTTTCATTACAAAGTACAAAATCAGCCATTAAACTTTGTGTAAATATAGTGTTTTTTATTATCTGACATGATTGACATTTATTAAACGAGTTATAGGGCTTTATAAATGCGATATTAGGCAGCCTTAGTAAGTGTAATTGTGAACATTGAATGTATATTACATACTTTAGAGAGGGTCAAGAGGGGTACACTTATTTTTCAATTAAATATGAGCTCATCTAGGCTTTTATATTTATATAAAGAAAATGCATTATGCCTTTAACAGGCCTTAGGGAAATTTTGAATAATTTTCTATTTAAAACTGATGGATAGAAATTTAATTTATAGTAGAAAAAACTATGTATTGAAATCATATAGTATTTATTTCAAGGAAATAAAGCCATATTTCTTTAATGAAAAACCCTTTAATGATTTTCCATCATTAATTAATTTAATTTTCCCAAATTATATATCAATATTAAACATTCTTTGATAACTCACCTTCATTTTAAGTGCCTCCACAATTTTGGCGGTTTTTAATCCAAGTCTTTTGCACAAAATTCTTCTTTCGCCAGCTTTAGCTTTGGGTTCAATCCAAACCTTAGCCAGATTACAGATGTCAAGATGTTTTATTTATAAAGATATAGAGCTTTATTTTGGTATCTCAATGGGTCAAGCGTCGTCCCATTATTGTGATTATATAATAATTATTATTCGCCAGCTAATAATAACTCGAGATCGAGTTTATCCGAGATGCGGATCAATTCGCAGAGGTCTGCAACATTTTCGTTTGCTTAGGCAATTAGCACATTCGATAACAGTTCACTTTAGTTCCGACGGCAAAAAGGTTAGCAATGCTGCCTCTCCTGCTATATATTACGGATATTATTTGATGCCACACACGTTACACGTTACACGTACGGAGATTTCACGATGTTCTCCCCTCTCCGGTAGAGTTGGAGATGTCTAGAGCGAAGCGTAGCGGACGCGAGATGTTGTTACAGCTTCGAGGCCACTGCGCAAACTGCCGGCGCTCGATGTTCGAGCTCAGGGATCTGGCTGACTGAAGCGATTCATGCCCGGGCCCACCACCACACGCTCACATGCTCACAGGTAAACTAACACAGCACAGCAACTGAAGTGAACCACCACCACCACCACCAGCAGCAGCAGTAGCTAGCATCCCGTCCAGACTCAACTCGAACGAAAACCCGCTCAACTGGTTTCTGAGTCGCTCCGCTGTCGCCAGCTGTCGTGCTCGGGAATATGGTGGTGGCTCTCGATTGGCCAACCTAACCACGCCCCTCGTTGCCGGGAGAACGAGTTCCGGACCGGCGTCCCCCATTTTGAGTGCTTTCACCCCGCGACATCCCACTGGGCCAACGTTGTTTCTTTTAGCCAATTGAGTGCGCCGGCGCGTGCCAACACGGGCCACTTGTGAGTGGGTGAGTGAGTGGGAATCTTGAGTCTGGAGCGAGTGGAAACCGGCGGAGTCCCAATGGCTGGGTTGTTGCTTACGGTGGTGATGTTGCTGCTGGGTTGCTGCTGGGTTACTCTTCATGTTGCTGTTGCTATTGCTGCTGTCTTTGCCATTATTGTCTATGTTGCTGCTGTTTTAAGGAATTTTTGGTGATGTTGCTATTAATGTTGATGTTGATTTTACATCTTTATTTTTTTGTTTTTAATGTTGCTTCCACTGATGATACTTCCTTTATAAGCTTTTTATGTTGCTGTGTTTATTTTTCTGATGTTTTTGTTTTAAGTCTTAATGCTGCTGTATTTATTTCTTCATGATATTGTTGCCTGTTTTTATTGGTGATATTTTCAACAATATTGCTGCTGCTGTTTTTCATATCTACATTAATTTTGCTGTTTTTGTTGGAGGTTTATCTTATAATTTAGCTACCTTGGTTACTGTTGCTGCTAAGTTTTTTCTGAAATATAATATCTTACTTATGCAGAGGATCTATATACCCTGGGAGGGTAGTAGAATTAGAAGTTTGCAATGGCAGTAAATAGTTTTCGAATTTAATTGCAAATTCCAAGGACTTATTTTCAGTGTATCTGTTAATTTTCTTGTGATGTTGATGCTGTTTCTAAAGCTGTTGCTGCTGCTGCTGCTACACTCGTGTGATGCTGCTTGGCAATGTTTTTGTTGCCTCTCATGTTGCTGCCATCAAGAGTGAATGGAAAATCGAGAGAAAACCGAGGGAAAATGCGGGGAACGGAACTTGCACTCCGCCGCACTTGACTTTTTTGGGGTCAAACCGCTTGTCGAAGGGGAAATGAGTTGCCAGAGGAGTTTCCGTTTTTGTTAAAAGATTTTTATTTTGGTTTAAAAATGGGCAAAGCTAAATTTAAGTTAATAAATAAAACAATTTATTGTATTAAGTTTATTATATTGTTTATCTTCTACTAGGATCTTAAATACTTCACTTTTATGATGACAACTTGCTCTTAAATTCCCCCTCAAGTTAGGATCCATCAAAAGTATAAAGTATGTCTGCCTTTGTGCTCCTTATCCTTTGATTTAAGCCTGAGTTTAAGCTCTGTATTTAGCTTACCGCTCTCTATAGGATTTTTCTTTGACTTTTCGCAGCTCGCAGGCACTTTAACCATTACTTTGTGCCATTTTTCATCCAGTGTCTCCTCGGTCGTGGGCTGTCTTTTAAAGCCGCTTGGCATTCAATTGGCATTTGCCTGTCGCCATCACCCCGAGGAGCAGTGGATTTCCCTCACCCACTACCACTGCCCATGCTTTATTCGCCGTTTTTTTTTTCTTTTTTTTTTTTGCTTTGCTCACGTTATTTAAGGATTAACATCATTTTATGCTGCCTCGCAATGCCTTTTTTGCAGGATTAAATGCTGCCGTCTGCTGGCTCTCGTTCTCCTGTCACTGCACTCATCCAAAAACTGCTTTATTTGAATTTAAATTTTTATTTCTATTTAAATATTAAGAAAGTTTGGTTTAAGAAGATTTGTTTTAAAATATTTTATATTTGGAATACTGTAATATTTATTTTAAAAATATAATCTTAACAGTAAAAACAGCATTCCCTGAAGATTTTTCAAAATGGATAACTATATAATTTTATGGAGTTTCTTAACCTAAGATATATTTACTATTAACTTCTCTCAAAATATAATTGAGACTTAAACTTGTGACTTAAATGAAAGCTACCCTAAATTTTTTCCCAGTGTTCACCTTCCACTTCACCACCCCCTTTCCACCCCCATCTCCGCCTCCCCCCTTTCGCTCCTTTGAATTGATTGCATTGCACTTTTTCTCGCTGGAAGTTGTTGTTGCTGCTGTTGCATAGTTTGCTGATGCGCCGCCTCCATTCCATGGCTACAAAGTGATTTTTATGGCTTTCTGTCTGTGTGTGCGTATATGCCCGTGTGTGTGTGTTTGTGTGAATGCAAATGTTTGCGTTTGTGTGCGAGAGTGTGTATGGGTGTGTATTTGAGCGCACTTTGATGTTTCCGCATTACAAAGGCGGCACTTTAATAGCGGCGCAATTTATCAAAAGGCAAACCAAAAAGCTCGACAGCAGCTGGTAGCTTTAACACGCATACGCCCCGTGGGGTGCCACAGAAAAATTGAACATGAAAAACTAGAGAAACTAGGGGTATCAAGGGTCTAATTGATTCACAGAAGAGACTATTAAAAAGTACAATTTTGTTGTATTTAAAAAACGAAAAATTTAAATACATTTTACTTAGCTTCTTTATAAATTATTTATTAAATAATAGTAATAACCACAAATGTACCCCTTTAAAATCCTTAATATAAACCCCCTTTTAAAACATTTATTTTCCAACAAAAAGAACCCCTTGACTCTCCACCATCTATCAGCACATCGAAGCGCAGCCTTCGTCTTATCCTGGACCACATCTGCTTTTGGGAACCAACCAAGTCCAATCCAGAGGCTCTAAATTGATTAACAGTAGCCTAGCTCTTGGACCAAGGTGGGGGATGTGAAAGAGATGCTGTCAACGCTTCGGCGTTCCCGGAATGCCTTCCATTTACATGCCATAATTTTTAAATGTCACCCGTTTACAAAGGGCTTGACCATTTGATTTCGGCCGCCAGTTCCAGTTCGGGCCCTCGTCGCGACGAACAGGTTGAACCTACGGTTTCGGGGCAGGTAGTACTGATCGGGAACCCCAAATGAACTCATCCTTTTCATTTCTCTTCCTCTTTCTCTTTGTTCGATTCCATAGACCAGCGATATTATATTTATTTAGATCTTTATTGAGCTGCAACCTGTCGCAGCCGCAGTCGTTTTTGGGTTTCGGGTTTTGGATCTTCCCATTTTGTTGGCAGATTTATGTTCTGGCCTCCATCCAGATATCGATCTAGGCGATACCATCGAAGGGCGGACCAAAAGTAACGTAACTCTCTCTGCATGAGAGGGCACTGTGAAAAAATAATTCATACTTATATTATTTAAAATGTGATTTGTTTCTATAAATGGTTTTTTATTTTTTCTGATCTCAATACCTTTACCTTTGTACCAACCCACGTTTGTCTTTTGATATCATCTTTACCAATAATATTTTCTTTAATATTTCTTATAATTCCCAAGTACTTTTTGTGGCGTAAAGCTTTTTATAAGAAATGTAAGTAAAGATAAGGACGTTTGAAGCTGAAAACTTATTATATAAAGATTTCATAGAATTACTTTACTTACTTTGAGTTTAAAAAGTACATGAAATATAATTTTCCCACAGTGTCCCTTTCTTTGATCGGTGAAAATTTCAGGGTAATTTGTTGGCTTCGTTTTCAAATTGTTTTTGTTGGCCGGTCGCTTGGTTTTTGAGGACAACGACAGGCTCTTGCCCATAACTGTTGGTGGCATATTCGATTGTGTGTGCGGCTACCTATTCCGTCGCGCGTGTTATGAAGATGTTAAGAGATCCCCGATGCCCTGGTCAACCCCTGAAATATGTCTTAATTGTCCGGGGTTAGGGCCAGTTATGAAATGGGCATAGCCTTTACTCCTACATATAGTTCACCGGCTGTTTGCACAACTCTAAGGTCCCTTGCCCAGCGCCTGTTTGCTCAAGTTCCATTTAATGGCTGGGTTTTTCCTTTTCTTTTTTGGGGTAACATGTGCCAAAGGACACATCAATTTGTGGTGGTAAACGACTGTCCAATGCGTTCTCATAGTCCATAAATCATTTGGCCAACAACTTGTTCTATTTGGCCAGAAAATACAATTTATGTTTCATATCCAGTGGGAGATATAAAATCCTATAAACTATATAGTTGTTCTCTAGGGATTTTTTTTATTAATAAAAAGCTTACTTACGGCTGAGAAATTTCCAAAAACTTTAAACAAGAAAGCAAACTAACTTTGGGAAGCCGAATTTTGTATACCCTTGAAATTTGACGTAGGATCATGGCATCGTATCGAAAATAGGTCATAAGTAAGCCAAAAAAGCTTTAAATTATATTCGGAAAGCATTTCTATGTTAGTTTTTTCTAAGTTACCAAATCTGTATATTAAATAAATTGTTTCAAGAAATCAAATATTTCATTAATTTTTGAAAATTTTAATGATGTAACCCCTTATAAAATGTATTCAAAATTGGATACCAAATTTTTTATTACGGAGATGGCTAAAAAGACTCCCCTGTTAGTGCTGATCAAGAATATATATGATTTATAGGGTCGGAAATGGTTACTTCTGCCTGATTTAAACCCTTTTAGGGTGTAAAATGCGAAATCCCCCCAAAAAATCAAACTCAATTTAGCAGTTTTTTGTTCTTTCTCCTTATACATTACGTATATATATATATTTGTAATAACTCTCTAGTGTATATATAAATTAAAATAAATAAATACATTTTTTTGGTTGTGTGGTTTTTGTTTTGGTTTTTTCTTTTTTTTTTTTAATAATAATTATCATTACCATCGTCATCATTATATATCAATAGAGTTATCCTCGTCGGTAAAAACGCCGCCCTCGTCTCTCAATATTCTTTTGTGTCTTTATCTCATTGCATGCTTGGTTGTTCGAGTTGCTGGTTGCCGTTGTTCTTGTTGTTGTTGTGGTTGTGGTTGTTGTTGTGGTTGTGGTTGTTGTTGTGTTGGAATTACAATGTTTTACCAATTCGACCGAATTATCATGATGCATTGTAGTAGTAGTGATAATAATCATAATAATAATAATAATAGTATATTGTATAACATATGCCGCTTTCTGTGTGGATTCCTGCCTCCATTTGCACATTCCCCAAAACTCTACCCCAATTCTCCCCCTTAACTTTCACAACATTCTCTCTTTAGTCGTCAACGATTTTTGTGGTTTATTTTAACAAACAGAGCAACAAACAAAGAAATGCACAACAGGAGCCACATGTTCGATATGCTCTCCCCAGGATACCATCTCTCTAGATCTCTCTCTCTTTCTCTGGCGCGGGACTAGCCAACAAAGCGTTTTCTGTGCTTATCATAATATAATTACTATTTTCTTCGGTATTCTGGAGTTTTGTAGCTTCGTAATTGCCGAATCTTGAGCAGTTTTGGTTCACTAACTTACTTGGTACTGTTTTGTGTTATCCGGCTATATAGTATATGTATATGTAATGCTATATGTGAGTTATCAAGTGTGTTTGCAAGCCGAGTCTCTAGCCGAAAGCTATTTATACTTATAGGTTAATGTCAATGAAAGGGGATAATAATGGAAAGGAGATAATGGAAATGCGAATGATAAATGATCCTAGACTGACCTACTTACTCGCTATCATGTATATATATATACTCGTAGTCGCGTTTCAGATTCTTGTCGTTTTGTAAATTATTGTTATGTACATTTTTAGACATACAGTTCTAGAAGTTCCGAGCGAGTCCTGCCAACACACACACGCACACACACAGAGAGTTTTCGTTGTACAAAAATCAGGCAAATGAGGCAAAAATAATCCAAAGCTGAAAAGGAAAATAGCGAAATCCAGGCGAAGACAATCATAAGTAATAACGAAAGAAAGGCTTTAACTTTTAACTAATCATGTGGCTTCTCTTTTTATTATATACTTTTCGATTTTCTTTTCTTTTTCTCTGTTTTGTTTTTTCACTTGCCTATTATATTATTTAGATGGTACATATACATATGTAGTTTATACGCTAAGCTAATTATTTTGTTTAACAATAAATGTATATAGCTGCTTGACTGCTCCATCCTTCAGTTTCTCTTTGTTTTTATTATCATTATCGTTATTATTATTATTATTATTATTATTATTATTACTTTGCTTATGCTTAACAACGAAATTTTTTAGCTGCAACTTCTTTGCAGTTAAGGAACAGAAAATTATAAGGATATTCTATTTCGAAAGAACATAAACGTAATAAGGAAATTATTTCACAAAATCAAAAATCAAATGTAACAAATTTTCAATAATTAAAATTACAAAAATAATAATTAATAATTGACTCGCTAAATTATAGATTTCAATAAGCAGATTTTGGTGGCCTGTGTCGCGGAGAGACTTTCCCGTCGAAGAAGAGCTTTTACACTTGAATTTTGCTGGACAAAATTAGATATAAGACTCGCGCAGCAGCAGCAGTCCGGGTACGAGTCCGGGTCGGGGTCAGTCAGTTGCTGTTGAGTTTCTGTTCTTGGCTTTCGGTTGAGATTTTTAAAATAATTAAAACGTATTCAATTAAACACACCAAAAAGCAAGGCGACTTGGTAATTAGTTGACTTTTTTTCCTCGTTTTTTGGTAGCAGCTTTTGGAAATATATTTGAGAATTCCGGGAGATTGGAAGAGTGCATGTTCAAGTCCGGGTCAAGGAGTCCTCAGTCCGTCGTTGTGTGTTTTCATTTATTGCTTCTTCTTCGGCTTCTTCGGTTCTTCGTTTCTTCGTTTCTTTATATTAAAGACTATTTTTGTAATGGCACAAAATATACAGCATTCATTTTACTTCCTTCTTTCTTCCTTTATCCTGTTCTCTCTCTCTTTCTGTCTCTGTCTCTGTAGCGGATCAGTTGTGGTAACTTAACTCTATAGAGGCTATGCTTTGTCGGTTCCCCCTTTCCGTTTCTTACTTAACTCCCCCGGCTCCTTTATAGTTCGGTTTTGGTTCCAGGTGCCACGATTTCTTTTCTTTTCCAGCTACTGCTACCAAAATGCCCGACAACTTTCTGCGGCCAGCACTCGACGAGGTTCCTTGCCTCCAGCCATCCGTTTATCCATTTATCCGTTATCCGTTCATCCGTTTATCCGCTCCACTTGCTCTCCTAGTATTATGGTTGTCAACTACTTTATGTTCCACTAGATTAGGTTGCTATTTTTATATTTATCTTAGGTATGCCGTTATGTTTATGTAGTTTTTGTTTTGCTTTTGGGTTTCCTATATATTGGAGTTTTCCGGCTGGCTTTACCGCGGACGCGAACCTTTGTAGTTCGGGTTCGGATGGCGACTGGGATGACGCGCTAGAAATAGAAGATCAAACAATTAATTGTAGGTAGGAAATACATTTTTAAAATATTTATTGGACTCAATATTGTAAATTTATTAATTATCATAATATAATCACTTATTTTTAAATGTTTTAAAATGATTTATAGCTTTGGTTTGGGTTTTAAAAACTTTTTCATGCTAAACCAATTATACAAATATCGATAAATATCGATTTACGGTTCATAAGAGGTGATTTTTTTGTAGCAATTTTTACACTCAATATTCTAAATTTGTTAATTTAAATAATAATAACTAGTTTTAAAATTTGTATTCATTGTTTTTGGCTTCTTTGATTTTAAAAACTTTTTCTTTCTCAAAAAATTATACAAATATCGATAAATCTCGATTTAAGGCTCATAAGAGGTGAATTTTTTGAAGTAATTTTTACACTCAATATTCTAAATTTGTTAATTTAAATAATAATAACTAATTTTTAAATTTTTATTCATTATTTTTGGCTTCTTTGCTTTTAAAAACTTTGCTTGCTCAAAAAAGTATAAAAAAATCGATAAATATCGATTTAAGGTTCCTAAAAGGTGAATTTTTTGTAGTAATTTTAACACTCAATATTCTAAATTTGTTAATTCAATAATAATACCTCATTTTTAAATTTAGTTAAATTTCTTTGTCTTTGTTTTGGGTTTTAAAAACTTTGTTTGCCCAAAAAAAACCATACACATATCGATAAGTATCGATTTTAGGTTCCTAAATGCTTACTTTTAATATTATTATGATATATTTACTTCATTACATTAATTTCTAACTCACCTTGTATCATCATTGTGGGATACATGCCGGCCACCTGCGCCATTTGCGGCCGGATATCATTCGACGGCGACCGTCGACTGTTGGGCAAGGCTACCGAGGGCTAAACGAGGAAACAAACACCGATTATGGTCCACTCAGGCTCAAATCGATCTCAAGGGATACTCACATGCGCAAAGTACGTCTGGCCGTACTTGAAGTATACACCGGCGGACGCCCCATTTGGATTATAGCCGCCAAGGGCGGCCGCAGCGGCCACGCCGCTGAGAACCGCCGCCGTGGCCTGCTGACTGCCAGCGGCTGCGGCAGCGGCAGCAGCGGCGGCACTATGATGCAGCTGGGCTGTGGGAATGTGCGAGCGGGCGCCGCCGCCGCCACCTGGTTGCGGTCCGCCATTCGAGCCAGCCGCTGGCCCAGCAGCACCACCAGTTGCACCGCCACCACCGCCGCTGCCCAGATAAATGGCGGGCGGTGAGGCAGCATTTAGAGCAGCTCCGGTGGCCTGGTCCAGGACCACATAGCCGCCGGAGTGACTGGTGACCAGGGTTGGCTGTGGAGCAGCATTGGGCGTGTTGGCGGCACTGTTGTTGTTGCTGTTGCTGCCAGCAATACTGTTGGGCGAGTTGTTGCTGCTCTCGTGGCTGCCGCTGCCGCCGCCGTTGCCACCATTGGCGCTGGGCGAGTTGCGCTGGGAGACGCTGCGCCGATAGTCCTGATTCTGGCTCATGGACTTCTGGCTCCGGAAGCTGGCGGCTCCGGCATTTAGGCGAATGGGCGGCTTGGTCTCGTAGCTGCCGGAAGTCGCATAGCTGGACGCCGGCGGCGGTGGGCCACTGATGAGCGGCAGCTGGTTGGGCTTGTTCTCCCGCTGCTTGCCACCCATGGCATGGGGAGGCGGTGGCCCGCGATGGTGATAGCTGGTGGTGTTGCCACCGCTAGTGGCTCCACCGGAAGACGAGGAGGCGCCACCACCTCCTCCCAGGCTCACGCTGCTGGGCGACGCACGCGGCGTTGGCTCGTTGTTGGAGTTGAGAAGCGGCGTCTTGGCCCCGGAGGGCATGCCACCCAGGGGAACCGAGTGGTGTCTAGGATTGTAGCCGCCGGGATGATAGGGTTTGCGCACTCCTCCTCCCACTGTCTGTGCTCCCGATGCTCCGCCATTGTTTCGCTTTTCGTAGGGTGAGTAGCCACCGCCGCCGCCGGCCTCGTTGCTGCTCTGGCTCTGGTAGTAGTGCGGCGTGGAGCTGTTACTGTGGTAGCCACCGCCGCCGCCTCCCCCGGCACTGCTGCTGCTGCCACTGCTGTTCCCATTGTTGCCGGGATGTGCTGGCGGCGTACTAAACAGCGGTGCCTGTCTTCCCGGTGCCGCTGGCGTACTGGGCGCCGATTGCGAGGTCACCTGATCCATGGCACTCCCACTGGCCGCTGGATAGAAGGGAGCCGCCGTGATCAGTGCATGATGTGGCCCCGCCTGTGGCGGTGGTGGCGCCTGCTGCACCACCTGAGGAGCTGTGGGTGGACCACCACCACCGCCGGCTGCTGCTGCTGCTGCCGCCGCCGCTGCCGCCGCATAGGGGAAGATATTCGTTGGGATCAACGCGGTGGCATGTTGGGCTGGCAGCGCGTACACATGTGCCGCTCCCGCCGCACCACTGAGATCCGAGCCAGCCGCTCCTCCACCGTGGGCCAGCGTCAGCGTGGGCACCGCATGATATGTGGTTGTGCTGGCCGCCGGAGCAGCAATCAGCTGGGCGGAACCGGCCGCCCCATGATGCCCACCAGCACCGCCACCACCGCCGCCACCGCCGGCATGATGGTGGCCCACCGAACTGGGCGGGTAGCTGCTGGGATTGTAGTGAATGGATCCACCGCCGGGCGTACGCTTAACACGTCCTCCATAACCGCTCGAGGAGCTCACCACAGCACCGCCATTGCTCGTCTGCTGCTGCTGCTGATGCTGGTGGTTATTGTGGTGGTGCTGCTGCTGCTGATGCGGCTGGTGGTGCTGTTGTGCTGACACCACCGCTTGTGGACCAGCCGCTGTCCCAGCTCCCGGCGTGTGAGCGTGCGTGTGCTGCACCTGCTGCTGCACTGGTGGCTGGGTGGCCGCCACCATGGGCGCGGCAGCCACCGCCTGCTGGGGCAGATAGTACGAAATGGGGTGGTAATACGGATACGAGTATTGGATCGGATACGGGGCCATGGGCAGCTGCTGGAGCTGGGCACCGCCGCCGCCGGGTTCGCTGGAGTAGATGAGCGGCGCCTGGTAGATGGGCCCGCCATTGGGTGCCGCTGCCGTTGCAAACTGGGCCGTGGGATAGGCAGTTGCCGCTGCCATTGGCATCACCGTGGTCGCCGTTGCCGGTCCTCCTGGTCCCGCCGCCTGATAGATGGCCTGCGCCGGTATGAGACCCTCGCGCGGCTGCTGGGCGGGATCGAAGACAGGTATCATGTAGGTGCCGCCGGTTAGCTCGCCGCCAGCCTCCGGTGAGGCGAACAGCGTCTGGGTGGGCGGATGGCTGCTGGTCGTCAGCTGGAAGAGCGGCTGTGAGGCGCCGCCGGCACTGGCCACGCCGGGCTGAGGATAAGCGGCATATACCATGCCCTGCGGCACCGCATAGATGCTGCCATCGGGCTGTAAGGAGGAGTAAAGATTCTAATTAGGGGAAAGATTCATGTTTGGTTGAATTGAGTTTTTTTTTGTAATATAACAAATTCTCCTCGTGTTTTTAAGTTTTTTGCACTTAAAAATTTGCTGTTTAGCTAAGACTTACCCCCTGCTGATATGTGGTGGCGCAGTAGGGCGCCGCCCCGTTGGGCGTTGTGGTTGTGTGAAAGACGGTGGATCCATCCGGCGCTTGGTAGCTCTGCGTATACGTCCAGGTGGTGGTCTTGGGCTCCTCAACAACGGCCACACTGGGTCCATGGCTCTGGCTGGGCGTCTTAACCTCGCACTGGCTGTAGGGCGTGGAACTGGGCGAGACGGACTGGAGGTCACAGTTCACCTGCGTGGCAGCAGCCACCAGAGGCTGCAAAGGCAGAGGCGTCTGGCTGGCCGGCGGCAGAAGGTCAGATGAAGCCGCTGAGGCGGAAGAAGAGGGTCCAGCCAGTGGCTCCTGCTCCTGAGGCAACTCCTGCTGAGCTCCGGCAGCTCCTCCGTCCAGTTCCAGCTGCTTCTCACCCAAAGCACAGCAGGCGGGTATATTGGGACTGGTAGCCTGGTTCTTGTACTTTTGCACTTCGATACGATCGTAGTTCTTCGTGGAGATGGAAGTGGTAATGCTCAGGCAGGCCGTGGCACTGGCCAAGCTATCACAATCGTCACCCTTGACGCTGCCTCCATCCTGCTGCTGCTGCTGCTGCTGCTGGTCGTAGCTCTCGTATCCTTCGGAGCATTCCATGCCCGGCGATTGGGTCTCCTCCGCGTAGCTCTCGGTGGAACTGCAGGAGAGCTCAGTGGTGACATACTGCTGTTGCTGTGGTGGTAGCTGCTGCTGCTGCTGTTGCTGCTGCAACTGTTGCTGATGCTGCTGCTGCTGTTGCAACTGTTGCTGCTGCAAATGCGGAGACGATTTGCGATAATTGTTGTAGCCACCGGAGTTGCTGTTGCCCTGCGACTGGTACTGATTGCCCCCCGTGTGCTGGAGCGCCTGGTTGGGCGGCAGGTTGGACGGGTCGTAGTGGTAGATGGAACTGCAAAGGTTTGATTAAGATATAACACAAATATTTCACTTGGCCAAGGAACAACTGAATAGGGTTGAGTGTGTCTTTTGGTAAGTATTTTCTCGCTCGGCAGCATGCAACGTTCGAATAGACAAAAGTAAGTACAAAGATTATAGAGCGGCGATCAAAATAATAAATTTTGTGTTGCTTTACTTCCTTTATTTATTTTTTTATATTATTTATAGTTCATTTATTAAAAAATTACTTTGATTGCAGCTCTATAAAGTAAATAAAAGGAAAGTACAGTCGGCACAAGCGGCTGCTGGCAAGAGTTGCCAGGGTTTTTGCTTTTTGTATAATTTATTTTGAAATATTATCTTTTGTTGCAGTGTATTTTGGCGACGCGACGGCAGCGACAGACATTTAGGATTATATATAAAAGTAATCGAAAAAACAACAACAACAAATGGTTTGATCGACTGATTGATTGATACAATGCGAAATGCAATTTGAACGAACAACAATTAGGATAAGACAACAACACTGGCAGACGATACACGGATACACATTCATTCTTGGGAGTTATCGATCAACGCTGGAGGCAAGGCAAGCTTGGTGATTTGGTTTTTGGTAATGGAAAGGTGAAGTTCTTAGGTTGGCTTCGAGAGGAAAAGTCCGATATGATATATGTGGGCAAAAATAAGGCGCTCAAAATCATATCGAAAATATCGTTTTATATATCGAAATTAAAAATCTGAAAAATAATTTATTTGTGACTCCCTTTTTCAGCTTATTTTTTTCGATATATAAAACAAAATATCAATTTATCGCATATATCGACTTATATATCGACTTTTACGATACAGTATCGATATATTGTGATATGATATCAAGTTCCGAGTGGCCTCTGTTTCGGGGTTTCCAAATGTGTGTGAGTGTGGTGGTGTAAAAGTGAGAGATAGAGGCAAAGATCGAGAGATAGAGAGAAATTGAGTGGTGAGAGGCGATTAGTTATAATCGATATTTATTCGATAGCAGTTGGTGTTGCACTCGGTGTTGGTTAATTTAGTTCGAGTTTAGGCAGATAATTTACAAAAACAACATCAACAAGTCGGCACGAAAAATGAAAAGCTAAAAATGTTGCATATTTCACATATATAAGAACGTATTAATAGTTGTAATAAATAATATATATATAAACATAGCTATAGTTATATATTGAATATTTTTTTAAATATTTGCTAAATATTTAATTAAGCTTCAAGCAATTATTTTAGAAAAAAACATTTGTATATATTGGAAGTTACTCTTTGAAAATGGTATAAGTCTAAAGTTTGAGTTTGCTAATTTTATTGTTTTTTGTAATTTTAAATAATCTTGTAACTTTTTACTTTTAAGATTTGCTGAGAAAATTATTTAAAATTTTTACTAAATCTGTTTTGTATTTACTTTTAAATATATATAACTTTGATAAGGATAAGTTAAACGAATACGAAACTATATCATTAAAAAATATATATATATAACATATATAACTTGTGCCCTAAAGCCGCATTTGTCGCTCTTTCTATTCGAGTTAGAATGTGTAAGTCGAAGAACAAATAAATAAAGCATTTGCAGAATTTGTTTGGAAAATACGAAAATTTTTGCAGCGATTTTTGTATATTGTTATTAATATTATTAATATTTTTTTTTTAATTGTTTGTGTGGTTTTAATTTGCTTTGGTTTAGTTTTTGTAAATTACCCGTCTGCATTGACAATTGGTTGGAGGGTTTGCGGATCAATGAGGAGGCTGCCAATTGGCACATTCGAAATGTCTGTGACGGCCCAGACGAGTCCCGATGTCCCCGAGGAGTTGGACGACGACGACGACGATGCCGATGCCGATGCCGACCCGGACGCGGCTCCCACTATTCCCAGGGGCGGCGATGTTGCGCCGGCTGTGCCCGCCTGTGCTCCAACCACGGATACCCGGCTGTGGTTGTGCCCATGGCCATGCCCATGCCCATGACTGTGACTGCTATGGCCATGACTGTGACTGGGCGGAGGCGGATGGTTCAGCTCCGGCGTCTGCCTGTCGCTGCCGTAGCCCGTGGGCGAGGGCGTGACGGAGTCGGAGCGCACGGATTGGGTGCGAGTCTTGTAGCTGGAGTTGGTTGGGGAGGTTTGGAGTTGGAGTCGGTTGTTGTTGGATTGTTTAAAATGTTGGTTGTTGGTTGTTGTTGTTGGTTGGTTGGTTGTTGGTACATTGTTGTTTCGTTTGTTGTTGTTGTTGTCGGGGAATTGACATACAAAAATTTTGATTGATTTTGGTTTGTTTTTTTTTGTATTTTTTAGATTTCAATTTTAAATTATTTTTAATTTAAATAAAATGGGGAGCGAGAGCGATTTTGAGTTTGGGTACATGGATATGGTTTTAACATAAATTTACTTTAGTTCACCGGTTCCACTAGGTATTCTTTAATAGTATTCATAAAAAAATAATAATTTAAGTAAATTAAAAAAAAATTATAAGCATTGAATTCTTTTAAATTGAAATATTAAAAGCAGGGATCACAAATAAAAGTCAAATTAAAATAAAAATAAAAAATTATTATTGTTATTTAATTTTTTTTTAAATTATTTTTTAATTAAAAAACAAATTTTTTTATTTTTTTTTTAAATTTTTTTAAAATTTTTTTAAAATTTTTGTAATTTTTTTTAAATTTTTTTTTAAATTTTTTGTTGTTAATTTAAAAAAAAATTTGTTTAATTTTTTTTATTTTTTTTTTTTTAATTGTTTTTTTTAATTTATTTTTTAGATTATTAATTTTAATACAATTTTGTTTTACCAAAATTTAAAAATTATAATTATTACGATCTCTGATTAAAAGCAAATAATTTCTATTGAGATGTATATCGATAATATCGATGGAAACTTTGGCATGATAATCGAAAAAAATATCCCTTTCATAACGAAAATATCAAATAATCTACATCCCTTCAACATTGAGAGTCAGGGGATAAACTGCTCAAAGAAAAATGAATTGAATGAATTTAACAAACTCTGATTACTTAGTTAACTTTTTAATTAATCTATTATTAATTAATTATTATTAATCATCCCTAGACCTAGTGGTTCCGGTTCAACATTTGAACAAAAAACAACAACTTGAAGCTTTTAGAGCACACTCACCCACTGCTGGAAGGTGACAGCCGCCATGGTGTGGAGGTACTGCCAGTGGAGTCCTGCTTAACGAAGCCGCGTCCGCTCTTGTTCGAGTTTGTGGAATCACCGCGCGGCAGGGAATTGTTGCCGGGACCACCGGAACTGGGCGGTCCACCATAGTTGCCAAAGTTGTGGGACTTGGGCACGGCACCGCCGCCCGAACGCATAGAACCATCCCGCGATTCCGTGGACTATAAAATAAAGATTTAATTTAATATTAATTATATTAAATTAATTTAATGAAAGTCTTTCCATACATTCTGCATTTGCAGCATCTTTCCATTGGGCCTCTTTGGCCTGGGCGGCTGCTGGGATTGCTTCTGCTGTTGCTGCTGCTGCTGCTCCCAGCCACCGTAGCACTCCTCGTCGCCACCGCCACCGGAATAACCATCCTGGGCACCGCCAGTTCGACTAAAGATGCGACTACGCGCCCGATCATAGTCCTCCTCGCGCTCCTCAAAGCTCTTGGCCTTACGGTCCAGGGAGAGCGGGCATAAGTAGGGCGACTGGCGCACCTCGTCGAAGCTGTGCGTGTCCCGCTTCAGAATCGATTTGCGTGCATCGTCGCGCACCAGCGACTGGAAGCGTATCTGAAAATCAAAGTATTGTATAAATTAGGGATAATTATTCAGTTTTATAGCTGATATGAAGGTGTACCTCTGGTATGCGCGTGCCCTTGGTGACGGCCACAATCACACACTGCTGCGTCTCGGTATCCACATTATGCTCCATGCCAAAAAAGGCGGCGGTGCGATGGATCAGCATGCGATTGTAAGAGGAAGCGGGCGGAAAACGATACTCACAGCCGCGACTGCAAAAAGGGGGAAATTAATTAATTATACACTTTTTTTTTGTTGCTCTAGGATCTACCAGATTCCTTGACTCACCTATTCTCCTGAACAAACTCCATCAAATCCTTCTCGATCTTAAGCAAAATATTGCGATCCTTGGGATTCTTGTTGAGTGTGTCGCGAAAGAACATTAGGAGATCGGTGCCACCATAGTCCGTGTACTGTTCGCTCGAGTTCTCTGATTGATGAAAGACTAGAATCAGTGAGTGGATGAGCCGGCGACACACACAGAAAGCCGATAACACTTACCGCGCGATATGAAGCCCGAGGTGTTGTTGCTGCTCGAGTTGTTCGAGTTGGACACATTTCCTCCGCCTCCTCCTCCTCCTCCTCCATTGTTTCCCCCATCAATGCTGCCAGATGAGCTGCCTCCGAGATTCTTCAAGCGCGGCTTATTACCCTTGGCATTGGTGTTGTTGTTGGCTCGATGCTTCTTGTTGCCGCCAGCTCCCCTTGGCTCGTAGTGATACGGCTCCTCGTCATGGTTATTGCTCAGATTACTGTTCTGGCTGGACATCTCGTGACGCTCGTGGCGTTCATGTCGCTCTGCCGCCTTGTAGTTCATCCCAGAGTTGTATATTACACCCGTGGAAGAGTTGCTGCCAGTGCTGTTGTTGGTGTTGTTCTGATGCTTCTGGATCTGGTCCAGGCCATTGGTTTTCAGATCCACCACATACTTTTTGCCAGCGGTGTTGTTATTGTACTCCATGCCACTGCCATTGCTATTGGTGCGATTGTGCTGTCCGCCGGATTTCTTTGGTGGCGATAGTTTTGGGAACTCTGCCTCATTGCTGAGCGGGACATTCTGCTGCGGCTTTGGTGGCGACTGTTGCTGCTGTTGCTGCTGCTGACTAGTGACAATCACCGCAGGTGGCGCCTCCATCAACGGCGAGTTGCCCCTTCCAGTTGATTGTGCTTTGCTGTTGTTGTTATTATTGTTATTGCTGATTATGGCATTATTGTTGTTGTTATTATTGTTGTTTTCTTGGGCTTCCCCCTGGAGCTGCTCGGAGGCGGCGCGCGGCGTTGGCGTGCGCGGCGGTGATGTCGACTCACGCATTGCATGGCTGCGTGTGAGATGTTTGCCCTTCATGTTGCCCTGTTGCAAGTAGAGAAAAAGAAATAAAGGGGCAATCAGAAGTCGTCGAGGGGTTGGAAAGGTAATTAGTTTCAAATTAGTAAACCAAAATGAAATGCCAAAGTTGACCAATACAGGTAAATGTACAGTAAAGCCTTGTTATTAAGCTTTTTTCCCCAATAAAATATACTTTTTTGGACTAAATATCAATGAAACCCACAACACAAATACCTGACTTCTTCCATTTATGTAAATAAAAATATATAAATTAATTTAATTTCATTTCATTTCATTATTGTTCCACTACAAGTTTCACTTTACTAAACAAAGGCCTGCTTAAATGTTATTTCAATATGAAAATCCATGATGCAATTGTTGGCTCATTGAAATGTGAAAAACAAACTCGACGGCTCGACGTGCCCACACTCTCACCGGAAAAACCGAAAAGGTTAGACAGCCAAGGGAGTAAACTCCGCCTCCTGGCAGTAAAATATACCATAGGATATATATACTATACTGTATACTCTATAATACCCCACACTCTTACCAGGACTCGGATTGCCTTTTGACATTATCCGCGCAACCTGAAGGACAGAGGACATCGAACGTTATGGAGGATGAAACACAGTGGGGCGTTCGTTCTCAGTCAGTCTGTCAGTCAGTCGGTTCAAGTTTAGTCATCACATTAATTTGTTTCTTGTATTATTTGTTTGCCTCCTTCATTGATTTTCCCAAGACTGACATCATTAATCAGCTGGTTGAAGTCACTTGAAAGGTGGCGATTGGGCTAAATTAACACTTGAAGGAAGTGAAGTGAACGAAGGACTAGGGCTTGAGGTAAAATCAGGGTTAAAATTAAAGCAAAATAAATATCTACAAATAAAAATATATATTCATTTGTCACAAACACTAAAACCCAACTTAATTAACAGGAAATTGACTGCCTTTTCCACTTAAAAGAAAAGCTTCCGAAGTTGCCTCAAAAATTCCCCGAAACTGCTCAAATACTGAATTATAAAACAGATTTCCTGGAATCTGATTTGCGCCCATTTAACTTTCAATGTGCGGGGGAAAAATCAATAAATCGACCTTGGAACCACGCAGCAGCAGCAGCAGCAGGAGCAGCTGCCAGTGAATGGTCCCAAAAATCGTTCAAACGGGGAAAAACTCTAACACACACATAAACAATGATTGACGATAAATCCTGTATGAGCATTTAACCAAGGCAACTGACTAGGGGCCAAAAAAGGGGTGTCCCACACCCAACCACCCAACTCATACATACATAAACCTTGAACTCTGGTGTGTGCCTGGCAAAAAGAGGGTTTAGAGCCGTCTGGGATTGTGGGGCGGCAGTAACTGACTGCCAGGAGCCAGGAGCAATCAGAACCACGTTTACCAATTGCACACACTGCACTCTCTTCGGGGTCGATTGGGGAATTTCCAACTATTGCGATTCGCAGAATATACATATAGTAATCGCCATCCCATACCACACCACCCACAATTTGGACTGCCAGTGACCTGACCCAGTTTATTAGACATTTTTTGGGCGTGTATCCTCTTTGCTCGAGAGTTCAGTTCATGGCTGCACTTATTTCGCTGCGAGAGAGAGGAGATTGTCCCAGCGAGAGAGAAACGAGAGCAGAGTCCCGACCAGATGATGAGCGGAGAGGAGCCAGAGTAGAGAAGCCCAAAATGCAACTCGACACCTGACAAGATGTGACCTGACCTATATAATCCTCGCCTACGCCTGTCCGGGCATTTTCAAATTAACCTTATTTCTACATTCTAAAAGTTTTTGATACATAAAAACATTTTCAGAGCTTAACTTTTGAATATTTTATGATGGGGAAAAACCAAGTGATGCCTAAAATAATATTAATTTAAACGATTTATATTGTTCTTTAGGGAGAACCTTGTTCCCTAAAATGCAAAATACTCTTTGAAAGTCTATAAATATTTAAAATATCATTAACTTGACTCTTTTGTTTCTGCAAACATTAGTTATTAATTACAAAAGGTCCTGACAGCCCCATGAACTATTAAATCTTTAAGTATTTAATAACTACTCAGACTTTGTTCAGGCAAAAATTTAAAAACCCTTTCAAAAGATTACACTTCAACTTACCCGTCTATTGCCGAAGCTATTCTGGCGTCCCAAATTGGCAGCTCCTCCGGATCCGGATCCTGGCACTGTCTGGAACTCCTCGTTGCAGTTGTTGTTGCTGCTGCTGCAGTTGCTTGTGGTTACTGCAGCAACACTAGGGGCTGCAACAGTGGTGGCGGCGGTGGTGGCAACAACAGAGGATGTTGCTGTTGTTGTTGGAACAGCAGTTCCAGCTGATCCCGAAGATGCAGAGGAAGATGCTGATCCTGTTGCTGCAGCAGGTCCGCTGGCAGCAGCGACTGCAGCTGCTGCAACAACTACTCCTCCTCCTCCAAGTCCCACACCCGCTCCCACTCCGGAGGATGAGTTAGTGTTTGAGGCAACGGCGGCGTTGGCACTGGCAACAACTACAACGGCGGCCGCAGCGGCCGCTGTTGAGGCAGAAGCGGCAGAGGATAAATTGGTTGGAATATTCGTAGCTAGGGCTACTTGAGATTTTGTGGAACTCATAATCACAGTTTATGTCAAGTGTACTGAAAGATGGAAATAAGAAAAAAGGGAAGTTTAGTTAGTGAAACAGTTGGAAACTTAAAAATATAAATTTTATTTAAAATATGATTGAAATTAATGAGGCAAACAATCCCAAGATACAGATATTTATGTGTGATACCCTTTGGTTTAAGAGGAAAATATTAACTACAGCTCATAAATAGAATTTACTTTAAATATAATTATAAATTGAAGGGAACTAGAATTTCTTTTAATTATTATTATATCCCAAGCACTCGCTTTTGTCAATTGAAAATACAAATTATTTTTAACAATGGTATTATGACACTACATTAATACAATTGTATATAATCTTTGCTTTATTTATATTGGGTTAAAATGTTTACTTCTTTTTATTGTTTTATAAAATAATACAAATAAAATTATAATGCTATAATTTGCGAGTTCGTATTTTCATTGAATTTTATATAAAGCACTGGCAGTGTCATACAACCACAAAACATTTCAGAAAAATGTAATAATCACCCTTCTATAAATAAATAATTACCTCAATAAGTGAGTTAGACTATTGCATTTTGTTTACACGGTTTTATGTAGCTCCAAAAATTTGTTAACAAATTTTCGTTAATCTGTTAGATTTGGGTTAGTTGTTTGTCTTTTGTTCTGGTTTATGCTGTCTGCGGTTCATAAGAATTTCTGCATAGTTTCTTTATTTATTTAAGTATATTTGTACGAATATTTTAAAAGTTTTTTCTCTTTTGTTTTTTAGGTTTTTGTTTTCAGAAAAAAATCATATTTGTCGAAAAGTTGCGGCAGTGCAGTTGAGAGAATATATATTTGATATAAAAAAGAGGTTGAACCAAATAACTCTGACGCTGATGTTGTTTTTCACTCGATTTTCTTTGGTTTTTGTGCGACTTACGAATAGTTTACTTTTAGTTTAGTTTGTTTATAAGATGCAAGGCTTAGTATTTTGTAGATAAATAGTTATTGTATTGGATTTTTGGTGGCAAAAAACTTTGCGAAGAGAGGAAAAATAAAACACAATTTTTGGTTTTGTTTTCCTGTCTGTTTTGTTTATGTACTTTTTTCTTTGTAATTGAGCTTTAAACGTTTGGTTTTTTATTTGGGGTTTGTTTGTTTTTTTTTTTTTATAACGTTGTTTATCACATTTACACCATATCACCGAAAATCAGAAGCTGCCCTCGCTTTTTTTGGTCTGTACACTTGCTTGATTTTCCCAGTTATTTTGTTTAAAAATTAATTCATTTATGCACTAAACACTTAAATGGCTATTTCTATAATTAATTTTATAATATATATGTATGTATATTGTATAGTTAAAAATATTTTAGTTAAAGCTTTCTCTTTCTTGTTGTTTTGTGATTATTTCTCTCGCCTAATATTATGTTGTTATGTTATGTTATGTTCTTCCTTCACAATATTTCCTTTTGTTTATTTATTTATACGAAGATTCTCCTCTGCGGTTCAGTATTTGTTGTTGTCTATATAGTTCAGGTTCTGTGAGGATTTCTTTGATTTCCTGTTGTTTCTAGTGGCACACATTATTTTACTATCTGCAAAGTCGTAGGAAGTTTATTTAGTAGAGCACGATATTTGAGGGATTTCCGCGCACGCAAGAGATATATACAGTGAGAGAGAGAGAGGGAAAGAGAGTAAGAGAGAAGCTGAGAGAAAGGGAGGAACTTAATAGGGAAAACACGCACACACACCAATAAAAAATATGACCTTGTTTACGATTTATTTTGATATTCAAAACTGCACGACGAAACGAAGTACCCAAAAGGCGAAAAAACCGATTTCATGATGCGAATATTGCCCTCGGCACAATTAAAAGGGTGGATTATATTCGCAAGCTCTCTCTTTTCAGCTCCTAAACTCCTCAGTTCCTTAGCTCCTTTGGCTCCTTGACGGTCCTTGTAGGGACTGGTTCAGGTTTAGCGCAATTATCTCGAGGCTTTGATTGCAAAGTAGGTAGCTAATATTGTTCACTTTTTGTGCGCCTTAAAAGGGTTGCTTCTGGAACTCCCGAAAAATAATAAATGTTGCAGAATCCAATGATGTTTATCTGTCCGAGTTGAATGGACTTTGCATAAATAAATGAGGCAAGTCGGTGCTCGGTGTGGCAAGTAAAGAAATCTTTCACAAAAAAGGGGCCACAATTTGTATTGCAAAAATGATTTTTTTAATTACAAATTTCTGGGAAGAAATATGATTAAGAAGGGCAAAGGAAAATTCCCAAAAAAAAAAAAAAAATGTTTTTCAGGTAAAAGCAAGAAAGACTTTAAATCTAAGAAACCATTTTCTTGAATATATTATTCAGAAAAGTTTAAAAACTGTTAGCTGACATAAAAAATAGTTTTTGTTACATATTTGCAAGCGCCAGTTGACTTTTGCCCTAGTTTTCCTTAGCAATTTTCTTTACAAAGGCTTTTGGCATTAACCAATAAGAACTCATATAAGAACAAAAAATGCAAATATCAACAAAGAGAAAGTGAAAATAGATAAATGAAGGTTCCAAGAGTCCACCCCTAAAAACACCTGACAACAACAAAAAAAAACAAAGAAAATAAAAGAAAATGAAATGTCATGACAGTCGCACTTGAATCTTATATTCTGGGAAATACCCGCGAAAAAGGCGAAACGAGATTTGGAGAAGAATATAGAGAACATATACAGGAGAAGGACAGAGAAGAGGTGGAGCAGAAAAGAGCAGAAATGGCAAGAGGGCAAGAGGAAGCAGGCAGGTGACAGACTTTTTAAGGCGGCTATTAAAAAGAAACACGCATACGACGTGTGGCACACGACCAAAACGAAGGTGACGACGTCGTCTTCGCCTTCGTTTCTCCGCGTTTTCTTCTTGGAATGAGAATAAGTATGGAAACGAGGCAAAGGCAAAGTTCGCCGAGGAAAATTTGGGACAAGAGTCGGAAAATTGCATTCCCAGCGTAAAGCAGAAACGGAGGACGAGAGTTCCGTGAAGGGGAGCGCAGTGGTATCATCGCTTGCATGTGCCATGGCATTACGACTTGCTTTCGACTTGGCCTTCCCGCTGTTTACAGCTGCTCGCTCACTCACCCACACCTCCCTTTTAGCTGCTGCCACCCGCTCAAAGCGACAAACAAAAAGCTTCGCCGTACTTGCGAGGAGCGAGGAGGTGCTGCGAGCAGCGAGTACTAGGAAATGTGTTGCGGTTGTCTGCGGAGCGAAAGCTCCAAGGCGCCTGCGTGGGAGAAATTGAGAGAGGAACTCACAAGCGAGAGAAAGCCAGAGCCTGGCGGTATAGGCACTGGGAGAAATAATAAGGAAGTTACTAAATAGTCTCACAAAAAGGTAGAAACACCTCACCTAATATTTCAAAGTTGATTTAAATAATTATAATAAAAATTCATCATAAAATTTCTAAGGGACCTATAACATTTTTAGATTTTTCTAGTTCGATTATTTTTATAAAACTGCAAAAATTTCTAAATTCTGTTTATTTATGAAGAAATTATTCATTATTTAAGAAATTTTAAATTATAAACACAAAAGTCTAGACCAAATTTTAACTGATCTCCCTATTTTTGTCCAAGTGTATTACTAGAAGAGAGCACCGCGTGCCTGCAATCCCGAAGCCCGAGCAGGAAGTGTCGCTGCGATGCACTCGCAAAGGCACCAAAGGAAGCGTCTAAGGACAGGGAAATCCGGGGGAAACCGAGGCGCAGGAAAAACTTAAAATGGGCGAAATGGGGCGTGCACTTGCCACAAACCAAATAGTCAAATGATTATAATTTGTTGACACGCCGATAATACGTTCCCGCTAACATGCACTTTTCATCAGTTTCCCTCACACGGACACGGAAAAACTCTACTAATTTGTTCGACGAAACGTCACCGAATTCGACATAAAGCGGTGGGGAAAATGAGGAAAAAAAAAATACGAAATGAAAAACGAAAAAACCGAACACGAGCAAAATTGCCGAGCGCCCATATAGTATGTGTGTGTGTGTTTGTGTGGGGGCAAAACGTGTGAGACTGTGTATGTATAATACACCAAAAATGCCACAAAATAGCAGAAAAAAGAAAGATTGTCTTCTTCAAAAACCAAATGAAAATTCCTCGCGACTCGAAAACATTTTTCGCAACACTCAGACACACACACACACTTATTTCTCTGCACTTTTTTGTATATATATTTTTAAACACACTCTGCTGCCCGGCGAAAGGGGCTTCCTTTTTATAAATGAGGAGCTTTACTTATATCCCATTTACTTCTCGGTGTCTGCGGTCTCAGCACTAGCACTATTCCGAAACCGATTTCCATTTCGATTTCGATTTGATATTGGAATTCAATGTTGCTTCTTCTAGTTTTTGTGTAGTTTTCTGGTTTATTTATTGCTACGCGCGTGCCATTTTCAAGAAGATTTGTTTTTTGAGTTTTTCCTTCGTTTTGGATGTTTTATGTTGAGCAAATCCCCTGTCCGAAATATAAAAGCCCAACTCTTTGGATTTTCTCTCTCTCTCCTAGTGGTCTCTCACTCACACTCTCTTTCTCTCTCACTTTTTGTTATTTTTGTATAATTTGTATATTTTTTTTTTCTTGTAGAAGAAAAAAAACCGAATTTTCTCGGGCACTAATTTTCCTTGCCTCCGCTCGTTTGCTTCATTGTGAAAAATGTATTTTTAAGCTGCTGCTGCTCCGATTTTTCTCCTTGATGTTGCTGCTAGTGTTGCTGCTGTTGGTGTTGCTGCTGTGGATATTGCTGCTGCTGCTGCTGCTGGTACGGATGACAATGACAACTTTGGCAACGGCTGCGACAGAAGCGACGACCGCTGGCGGACATTATGGGAACACGGCCGAATGGATACTGGGCCAACTCGCTGGCTGGCGAAAAATACTGTCCCAACCAGCCTGGCACACACACTCACTGTCTCTCTTTCTCTGTGAAGTTCTCTCATTTGAAAATCTCCTACGGCGAAAGGGTGGCAAAAGCAGCCTAGTGTCTCGCATTCACTCTCTATCGCGGGAAGAGAGAGCGCTGCGAGTGCGTAAAAGCTTCGCGGAAAACAGGTTAAAGCGTATGCTTGTCCTGCTCCCCTGCTCTCTCTCTCTCTTATCTCTCTCCCCGTTTAATGTGCCACTATAGTTCACCCGATGTCCCATGGCCCAGAGCTAAAATGCTTATTGGGGTGGCATTTGCTCTCAACTCTTCACTGGGCAGATCACTTGCAAAAAATGGGATTTGAAAACTAATTATTAATTTTAAATAACTTTAATATTTATATTCTCCTTTTTCTTTCAAGTTCATAGAATAAAAATACTTGTTTTTGGGTAACTAGTCGTATACGTAATATGGAAACCCTTTTACACTTTAACCTCTTTTCACTCTCCTAGAAATCTCTTGAATATTTGATCAATGTAAAGTCAACTTTCCACTTTGGCTACGTTTATTTTGTATGTATTATTTCTTCGAGTGTTCTCATCTACTTCTTCTTGTTGCTGCTGCTCCTGAACGCCGCTGTGCCTGTTGTTTTAGTTGTTGTCATTGTCCTTCCTAATGCGTATTAGTATGCGTGTGCTGCTCCGACTGCAGTTGTTATAGTTCTTCTTCTGGTTACTGGGCATCTCCTCGTCCTTTATGTTTTGCTGTATATATCCCTCTATATAAAAGCCTATATCGCTGCTTGCTTGGTTCTTTGGCTTCACTTCCTAGCAGGCCGCCAAAGGACCTTGGACATGTGGCTATTAATGCGTGAGAGTGCAAGGGAGAGAGTGGAAGACAGAGAGAGAGACAAAGCGAGAACCAAACAGGATTGTTTATGGCACGAAAAAATAAAATACAAAAAAAAATAAACTTCATTAAAGTCGATGATGTTTTCAATGCTCTCTATACCTGAAAATCGAATTCAGTTTTAATTGAATGTAAATACCAAAGAGGTTTTCCATCAAAGCAATCTAAATCTGGGATTGAAACTCATATAATCAAATTGTTTAGCTGAAAGCTAGCCAGTAAAATGAATGGAAATAATTTTGATAGAGTAAAAAAATGCCAGAAAAGGATCCTTTGGACAATGAAATATCCTAAAAAAAAATTGCATAAGGAAAAATGGGGAATTTAGAAATATGTATATCAAAAATGAAATAAAGAAAGATTGATTACTTTACTTTAAATATTTTTCAAAATGTCCACAAATAAATCTCTCTTAGGCATCTAGCTAAAAGTGCATAATTAGCATTATTATCCTCTTTCTTTTTTAGTATAAAATTTGATCTTCCATGTAAAACTTTGAGCCATAAATCATCATTTATACCCTGGCCAAGCATAAAACTTTTTTCAATTCAATTATCCTTGCAAATCACTGCTAAATTGACCAAAAAAGTGTCCATCAATTGAAGCTGCCGCCATCTCTTTTTATTGCTTTTCTCTCGCTTCTGGCTATCTCTTTCTCGCCTGCATATCTGTCAATTTGGAGCCTGAAATTGCATTTGATTCCTAACGGAATATGCCAGTTATTTTATTTTCCTCTCTTTTTCTCCTGATGATGAATGCATTCATCATTTGAGTGGGCAATAAAAAAGCTTTTAGAATTTTGTTGCTTATGGAAAAAAGTATGCAAAAAGGGGGAGGGAGGGAAGAAGAGAGGAGAAAATACAGGAATAAGGATAAAAGACAGGCATTGTGGCTGCCAATAATGTTAAGCCAGGAGTGTAATCACAATTGTCCTTTCTCAATTTAGTTTTACCTTTGCACTTGATAATCGTATTGTTTATTTTTTTATGGGTTAAATATTTGTAAAAATAGTGATATAAAGGTATATAGTTAATAATTATAAAACTAACAACATATTTTATTTTCTAAGCGTATAAACTGACTTTGTTTAATAAAACTAACAACATATTTTAATTTCTAAGCGTATAAACTGACTTTGTTTAATGCAAGTTTTTGTGAAATTAGAATTGTGTTTAGATAAATTTTAAACTATTAATATTCCAAGAATCCAAACTCTACTTTGCTCATTGTGCATTGTTGCGTTTAATACCGCAAACTGTGAGATAAAGTCAGGTGAAGCGTGTCCTAGATTCCACTACAAACACAGGCAAACAACAAACAAACAAACCCCTGTAAACACAAACCAGACACTCATACACACGCATAGAAATTCCACCCCGAAGTATGCAACATAATTTTAGTGCAAACAACGCAATAACGCAACTTTTCGTCTAGCGGGACCTTGAATTCAATCAAAGTTGCGCTAACAATCCGGCAGATACTTTAGCTACCTCTCGCTCTCGCTCCCATTGCCTCCAGCTTCCGTCTCGCTCTGGCAAATTGCGAAATAATTTGCATCGATTAGCCAAATGGTTCCCGAGCATCCCCCTTCCCTTCCCTGGCATGTCCTTCTCATTCTCTCTTTTTCTCGCTCACAGCTCTCGGGAGACTTTTTTGCCTAAGCAGGGAAGAGGAAGAAAAAGCATCTGGGGGATGTCAAATGCGTTTCCCCAAATGCGGCGTAATAAATTACACTAAACGACAAAATAAGGGTTTAAAGTACTTGAAGATGTATCTATTGTACTGCAATTTATCTATAAATTATCTATGAACTGAAATTTTTATAAAAAGTTGTAAAAACCTGGGCTAGATAATTTTTATTAATAAATTTATTATTAATGAATACACTTGGCCCTCGCTTAACACGAACTCTTTTAGCACGAACTCGGTCTTACACGGTTTCAAATTTGCTCCCATCCCCCTTTTAACACGCTAAAAACCTCGTTCTTAAACGATTGCAAAATATCGAAACAATCAAAAATTACTGATTTTTACAGGGAGCCACCAAAAAAGAAACCATGTTAAAACAAACTGGCTTTAACTATAAATGCCACCAAATGCATTTCATATTATGAATTATGAATTTTTAGTTATCAACTATGAATTAAAATTATGAATTGAAATTATGAATTATGGATTAAAATTATGAATTATGAATTATGAATTAAAATTATGAACTATGAATTCAAATTATGAATTATGATATGAATAAAACATATGATCTCCTTACTTTTTAACATTTTTTAGTTTCTATAAAGTTTAACCTATTAATTAATTATAAGAAGCAACTTTTTTAATAAAATACCAACTTT